>KZ072538.1:126773-146688 GCA_002091845.1 Anopheles cracens
AATAATACGTGAAAATTACATAATAAATTCGAAGCAAGTAAGTTTCAAATGTAGTACAGATCTCTGCGATGGCATTTTGTAAATATAAGTTCATACGTATTTGTGATGTAATTTCATTGTGATTTTTGCTACCGCCCATGTACAAAAAATGGCATGACAATCATCGGCCAGGATCAAGAAAATCTAGAAAACTATATAGGACCGTCAATAATCGATAATGATACTATCGCAACCCGCTATCGAATGTTGTAAAAGCATGTATTATTAAAGAGGATCACTTTGTTTTATAATGACGCGCTTACAAGCGCTTAAAACGCGTGAACAATACTATTCTAGGCAATGAAAATTTAATTGAATCACTAAACATGTTAAAATCGTTGATCATCGTTTCTAAACTTTACCTTTGAAAGATTTAAAACTTACAGTCAGTCTTCTTACAGAAAGATTTAAATCTTCGAAATTGAGTTGTAATAAAACGGATGTTGAAAATATTCTAGCTTTTCGGTCTAACCAAATATTCTAAACACACTAGAACATAAACATGGAAAGACAACATACAACATACACATAACAACGATTCGGAGATGTATGAGTGTGTGATATTTATAATTGATCATTGCAAATGATTGGATAGTTTGTAAAACAAAAAACAGGCAACGCTTGCAAGCGGAAATAGAAACCAGGCAGAATGCTACATGACTATGGCAAATATAGAAAGTGCATTTCTTTGTTTGACATGTATGTAGAGAGGATTCTTCCAAATATGAAAATGCGAAAGTTGATGGGAGAAATGAAATTATAACATTATCTCTTGGTTTCTTACAACCAAGCTTTCAATGATACACAAAACACCGGGTTATTCTAGAAATAATTGATTATCATAATTATAAATATGGATAGAAACGATTCAAATGTGAAAAAGACAGATTGGAAGATGGCTAAATTTGTATTTAATATTTTATTTTAGCAAGTAAATATGTATTGGGTAATCGTTATAACCGATAATCTAACGAAGAATCCAATGTTGAAAATTGCATGGAATAATCAATGGCAGTGTATGCAACGAACAAAAATCTGGATAGTGTGAATGCATTATGTAAACCCAAAATAACAATCATGATGATACATTATGAATATGATGATGATGAGAGCGAAAAGGTCGAGCAGAACAAGAAACAAGTACGATCAAAAGAAGAAAAAATTGAGTAGGTTAAAGGTAAACTTTAAAGTAAGGGTTTAAATTCATTATTCGAACCAATAAAAATATGCACATTGTATCAGTGCATACTTGCTGTGTGCAGCGTGCAATCTGTAGTGAATTCCGAAATAAAAGAAGCATGTAGCGAATTATATGTGCTTTCCTTCCGTTGCTATCCGTTCATCTACAGTCGCATTGAGATTATTTTTCATACATTGATATTGCACCTTACTCTTTTGCTTTTTATTTCTCAATACGGTAGACTAAAATGTTCTACTTACCAATATCCTCGCTTTTATAATTTTGAATCATTTCAGCCAGCTCTAAATTTCCGGCAATAACAGCAACCTGTAGAGGAAATATCAAGAGACGCATTGTACAGAAGAGATGGTTATTAATTCGAACATAGAGATGATAAACAGTAATATGTTGCAACATCTGTAATAGTTAACAAAACAAAACTGTAAATTATAATTCAACTAAATCAACTCTATAGACAAAAAGGGAAATCAAAAGGTCAAAAAGGAAATATTTCTACCAAGATCAGTATCTACTATGTGGAATGATATTTACAGTACGTTATTATACCTAGAACTAGAATTTATTATTAAAAGAAAAATACGAAATGGCCGGATAGGCTTCTATGACAAAATATTGCAAATTAATTTCAAATTTAACGATTTAATCACCAGTAAGGATGGCAAATATAAGCAGGTCGACTATATAGAAACGTTGATTTTTTTTTATAATATTTTATAATTACTATGTTTTCATTTAGTTATTTATCGTACGGTTTGTACTAATAGTAATATTACTTTTTTATAACGACACATTGCTACTATTATTACTAATTGAAAAACAAAAACATTTAAGAAAAAAAGTGATAGTATACCTGGTACGGTGTCTGGTTGGCATAGTTTAGTGCGCCTCTGTTGGCACCACGAAAGAGTAGCATTCTAGCGCAAGCCTCCTGATTGTTAACAGCGCAAACATGCAGCGGCGTATTGCCGGAAGCGTTCTGACCATCCATATCCGCACCGTAGAACAATAAATGCTCTAAATGATGAACTAACCCGTTCCGACAAGCCTACACTCACGCATACGCACATCACACGCGCCATAGTCGTTATAGGTCAGTGGTGAAGGTCATGTGTGGTGCATAGATATTTTAGCGAAGAAGAATTGTCATCCAATTCAAAGATGAAGAGGTGTCATGTTTGTGAGTCGTGGATGTATGTGGAACATGATAATACGTTAGAAAATCGAAAAATTGTGTAAGATTGGTTTTGCAATGTTATATTAAAAACAGAAATTGGATAGAGTGAATGAGAATGGAAACAGTATAACAGTACAGTGTGTAGTATAGTGTATATCGTGGAAACAGAGTAGTATTTATGCGTAGGAAACAGAGAAATGTGAGATAAAGAACGAAGAGAAAGAAAAAAGAAGAAAAAAGAGTATCATTAGTGAAATGAAATAAAACTTCACGTAGGTCAAAAATTTTGATGTACTATATATTCAAATATTGCAGCGATGAGCTGAAGACAAAACTTTGAAATCTCGGATTGAGGACTCTTTTTTCTTGGAGAAGGAAACAGCACTCGCTCGACCATCCTCGACGAAACACACCTTTAGAACATCGCACAAGACTACATCTTAAATATGCAATAGTTAATCTTTTACCGCAAACTTACTCATTAACTACTAATGAGAGCCACATTTAATCTCATCTTTGATCCACACATTCACAATTCTCTCCCAACAAAGGAGGGTGGTTGAATCCTCCGAGGCTATCACCACCCTATGAATAATTTATTATCTCTCACTGAAGAGTGCTGTCGATATGGTGTTTCTTCTGAACTGCTTGTATAGACTTCCAAAACCCAATCACCAGCAAACCATTATAAAAACAATCAATCTAATACAAATTACAAAATACAGAAATACAGAAAAATACCCCCCTACGCTACAAATACGATGCTACCACACTAGGATGGCATCCGGAAATGAACCGTAGAGAAAACGGTCATTCTGCTGGATCAACGATTGTCATACCTGATGCACCTCCTGCCATCCTTGGCTATCCTGTATGCCGAGAGTGGCGTGATCGTGCAAGAGTACTTCACTGATTTTGGGATCCGTTTTCCGTGTTACGGACAGGTAGACAGGTGTGAGGCCTTTCGTATCACGATAGTTTGGTGATGCTCCAAGTTCCAAAAGCGTACTGAAATCGAAATAGATATATTGGGAAATTATATATAAATGTAATTTTATGTAATGGAAATTCAATTCTTCAGTGTTATAAATAGTATAATCTAGTTTCCCTTCAACATAATTCCTTAGCAATGGTCAGATGATTAATCTAAACTCAATAAATACTTGATGATACGAAATATCTCTTGCCGATTTCTCGGGCTGCGTACTGCTTCTTCAACGTTTTTAACCAAATTGATACATGAAGACATCGAAGACCATAAAAAATGGTCCAATAAATTGATGGGGCGGAATCTGTAAAAAGATTTAAACAATTTTTAGGTAAGCGGCAGCACAAAGGAAACGCTGAAGTGTGGAGCAAAAACACAACATTGTGAAGTGGGAAGAAAAAAATAATCGTTTACAACACCGCTGATCGAACAAATAAGATACCGTAAGGCGTCTGGAACTGGTAGAAGTATTCCGTTCCAATTTGAATTCTATCTAACTGTAGTACTTGAGGCATATAAATGCCTGCTAATCGCTGTTCAACACACTTCTTTCTAGAAAGCCGCACAAAATCAATAGTTAAGGTTGTTTCCTGCGCACTGAAGGTTTTGCATACAATACCCCATGATTTGCGTTTAATGCACGTAACAAAAGAACCGGTTATTTGAAGCACACAGGCCGGCCCATACAGATTCCAGCAGAAGGTGTAAATTTTTTGTCTATTTTATCCCGATTTCAATCATGCATCCGTTATCGCGTAGTGTGTGGTTTCCCTTGGAACGCACAACATAGCGAATAATTCATTTCCTTTATTGAAGTGAATGTTCTCTTCATCTTCTTAATGGTTCGGCAGTAGGAAGCCGCCAATAGTTGACCCAGCATACGCACACAGTCATTGATATTCAAAACAGGCGCTTGTATGGAGACTGAAATTTTGGAACGTCTCGTCAATGTTAACTAAACATCAGTGAGGTTCAAGATCTAGAGGTGTCAGTGTGGTAATACGAGCTGCTGTATTGTGAAAACACCTGCACAGAGGAAGACAGATATCTCGTCCCATTCCATCGTCGTAGGACGTGACTATCCATTTCTTTGTCTGCCTGCAATGTCGAAACCAGTCGCTGAGCAGTGTGGGCGTATTTACAAAACACCGATATAACATATCGCTACTATTGCCCTGATCTTACCTGACCGCTTCCAGACTGTCGCGCTCGACGGCTCGATGCAGCGCGGTGGCGCCGTCGCGCGTTCGATAGTCGAGTAGCGCACCGCCGTTAACGAGCGCGATTAGCAACTTGTTCGGTTTCTTCGATCCGGTGGCAATGGTGAGCGGTGTCTCGCCCGTTTCCTGACAGTGGAAGTTCGGATCCAATCCTTTGGCACACATTTTTGCGATCTTCTCCACCTGACCACTGTTGATGCACTCGATGAAACGGCGCAGATTAGCACGCGTATGCAAAGCTTTCAGTTGGCGTTCGTCCAAATTGAGCATCTTGTAGACGCGACGCTTGTATTTTAGCTGAAAGTACGAAAAAAATAGGTTAATAATGGTAAGAACCATGTTTTGAAGATAAGATGAATTATAAATACAATTACAAACTTATATTATAAACTTTATGTGTGTGTATTCTTAAGCGATTCATTTACCACATTTTTTGAAATTAGTGTCTCTGTACACCCTACATGCTAAAACATAGTATATCGGCTTTTTGTTTTTTCCACAAACTAATGTTCTAAAATGAATGTTGGCTATGACTGTTGGAATGCGAAAAAAGGGAAAGCGTACGTCCATCTTAGTTGGTACTGTGATGCAAAACTGAACAAATTATAATGTTATTAATTCACCCATTGATACCCGGAGCTACGCTTTCCCAATTTTTGTGCAGTGAACGGGGGATAATCGTAGATGAGCCTGATAGACATAAGCATTAGAAAAACAGACAGATCGTTTCTCAGGTGCATGAAAGGGATAGTCTGTATCACTCGCTGGGCACGAAGAAATTTTTCACCCACGCTCAAAGTAATCGCAGTACGAACGCGCACTGGGGAAACCAGTGCAGTTTAAACGGTGAAAGGTATGGGATGCAATGGAAAAGAGCAACATTTATGTTTATCTAACATGCACAACAATAAATTACATGCCTCGCATGCTAACAGTGCTACGGTCCGCGACAAAATGCACTGCATGAACGAGCGCTAGCAAGCGTAGCGATTGGTTGATTATTTGACGAGATGCGTGCGAGCATATGTAAATTACGGTTATTGACTTCTTGTGCGTTTTTGTTCCAGGCTCACTGAACCACGTCGCAAAGATTCGATGGAGCGAAGAACCGTCACCGAATATGAACACGGGCAATTAAAGTGTCTTGGAGCCCGTCTGCGGAAAACGACAGAGTAAACGATGAACTCGTGCCCATTGTCTGCCGTTCCTTCTTGAGGTAAACCATCTCTAGCAATGCATTGGTATTCGAATACCGTACATAAACAGTACCCAGCTACCGGATGCAGTCGTCTAAATCAATCATTTGAGACGATAAACACACACACACGAAACACTTGCTTTCCGAATTGAATCGAATGAAAATCTTTAGTGGGAAAATTAAATGTGAGATGATCAATGAGTGTTGTGTCACTTTCATCCAACTACCAACTGCCAAGCCCGTTCCAACTGCAGATGACGTCCAACTGCAGATGACGTATTTATTTTTTTTATTTTATGAATTTATAACCAACAAATATTGCACACATTGCTGATTATTTTAAGTTAAAACGAAGAATTCACTTTTATTCGCTAACGGGACAAAAAAACATACCTCCAAGTAGCCAACAGGCCCATTAAACGGATAATCTCCCAATCGTCGTTCTTCGTCCAGGAATTTGCCGGCCTTCCCATTTGATGGGGGTGAGAATAATCCATAGTTGAAACTTTCCTTCAGTTCCTGTAATTTATGAAGAAAAGAGATCTATCGTATCATCAAGTATTTATTTTTTTATTTTATGAATTTATAACCAACAAATATTGCACACATTGCTGATTATTTTAAGTTAAAACGAAGAATTCACTTTTATTCGCTAACGGGACAAAAAAACATACCTCCAAGTAGCCAACAGGCCCATTAAACGGATAATCTCCCAATCGTCGTTCTTCGTCCAGGAATTTGCCGGCCTTCCCATTTGATGGGGGTGAGAATAATCCATAGTTGAAACTTTCCTTCAGTTCCTGTAATTTATGAAGAAACAATATAAAGAGTTTATTTCAACGAAAGCTCTATGGTAGTTAATTGCCTGCAAATTAACAGGGATGGTTGTTCAGCAAATAAGATTCAGCAATCTTATACCGCGAGCTAATAAATGGCTAACAAGTTCATCACTACTGTGGACCCTTAGACCTTTAATTCGGTGGGTAATATTATCTTATTTTCATTAATATATAAATGGATCATACATTTTGGAAGTATATATTTGGGAAGAGGTATCTTCAACATTGTCGATTTATTTGAAAAATATTTGACACGCCTTAAGAAAATAAAAATCTACATGTTTGCAAATGGATGACTTGTCCAGTTGAAAGTGTTTCAACGAAGTAAATTGTACGCCGCTTTTGCTAAACACTAGCATCAATATGACACCATAAATGGAAACCGGTTACAGTGCCATCGCTAGGCCAGCAAGATTTGAAAATGAGTCCATTGAAATATCGATCCATCAATGAAGGCAGAAGCACTTTTAGACCGAAAGGAATGCTCTGCTCAGCGCGTTCGTGGTGTTATTAGATTAATTTTAAATTATCCAACTGACTGCATCGTTGCTATCGTCAGATTTAATATTCTACATACCAGCGGGCATGAGGGGGTGTGGGAATTACGAAAAATTTGCACAAATATCACGGCGTCGTCATTTCTGACACCGTTCTTTCGGGTAACGGA
Organism: Anopheles cracens; assembly: GCA_002091845.1. Taxonomy (NCBI): domain Eukaryota; kingdom Metazoa; phylum Arthropoda; class Insecta; order Diptera; family Culicidae; genus Anopheles; species Anopheles cracens. Next base: position 134,100 of record KZ072538.1, read on the forward strand.
TACGATTTTGTAAAATATAGTGCACGTGAGTGCCGGAAAGATGAAGGAACTGTGTAATTTGTTTTGCTTCCGGGTCTACATGATTGCACTAGTAATTGTGTCTAGCGCTGTGCTGAAATTACGTGAGCAGGCTGAACGTAACATGGAAAAACGAAAATTACAAAATAAATTAAAGTGTCAAACCATAGGATCAATATTTAATCTACGTTCTATAGCATTATGAGACTTTTTTTGTCAAATAGAAGAGGATATAAAGATTAACATATTTGTATAAGAATCGATTTATATGTGTTTTTATGTACCTTTTGGGGTTAGGGTTTTCATGATATCTTTTTTATGTTCCCAATTTCAGTTTTATGTCCCTGTTCTATCGGTAACATGAACAGGTTCATACCAATTTTCGACAAAGAGTTATAACAACAATCATGTCCAATGTGTTCGTCCTGGGAGGATTAGCGTCATTGGATATCCTTGCGGCTATGAGTCTAAAAAAAACCGCAATTGCATTATGTCTCCAGGGCAAACAGAAGATGTTTTGGGCGTATTGCTAACAGAAACGAAACTGTAGTGCTATCTTCAGATGCGACAGCCCGCATTGTCATAGGAATATGTTTCTACATTCCGCGCACGTACGATGCAGCAAGATGTGGTGCATTATTGTTTCCATGCTGCCCAAACTGTCCGGTAGTGGTCGCATGGCATTGTGGTGGCATAGTTTTTTTTAAATATTTGTCTAAACATAACAAACGCCATCCGTTTCCTAGGAAAAAAAGTGTTTTATATAATTTAGCTTTAACCCTTATCTAATAAAGTATATTAGAATACTAAGATACTCATTAGAACGAAACATGATAACAATCAAACTGTTAAACAAACAACTAAATAATAACGCGTTTTACAAGTTATCAATAAAACACATGCAAATAAGGTCGGAACATGAAGTAATAATGAAACAGTATCTAATAAACAAGCAGTTTTTTTGTTGTTGAATTTCTGATGTCAAAATATCATTTGGCAAACTCTTTGCATAATGATTCTATTTTGAATCACTATTGCCGGAATAAACGAAGGTCAAACAAGTAATGTTGCCTATGCTAATGTTACCTTTTCGCAAAACCTGCTCGCCGGGAGGATTATAATTGTTTTTGCACGAAACCTTGTACGTGTGTGTTACATGTTAAACTGGAGCACCTACACGCTGGTGTCCCACTTCTAACAAGGAATACTATTGCATGTAACACCCTTGCCGAACAATTTGTTTTGTATCGTGAGTTTTGTTTTAGATATTTACAATCTAGTTTTTTGCCCATTTTGCTCTGCTCTGCCATGACTATTCCCATACCCTTGCACTGCCGATTTTGAAAGACTGCCATCGAACTTGGATCATACCCACTACTCTACAAGTAGTGATCACAAAAAAGTTCATTAAATCGCTAGTACGGCATAGCTACTCGTTTCCATTTCTTTACCTTCTTCCGCACTTTTATAGTTTGGCATCATGCCTATGCCGGCCTGCTTTGTCTAATGGGTCAGTTTGTGCCCAACTATAGTTCCGATACAGTTTGAAACTGGATTTTCAACCAAAGTGCTTAACACCACCTCGTCGAAAGAGGGAGTTCGCGGGGACCGTTGCATGGAAATGGTAGAATAATGGGCTCGATTGTGCCTTCCGAGCTCAGGAATGTGATGACCTATCGACCAAACCTTTTATTTCCGATCACAACCGAGAAACAATTGTTGTCCATCTGCTTTGGACCAGATCAGGCCATCGAGGACATACGATGGGACTTGAAGGCCCCACCCGTGCGCTCTACGAGAGCCTCGCGCTCGGGCAATGCAACGCATCATTGGTCTCTCATTTGGTTCGACGGTTGGTTAACATAGCCTTTTCATTCACCATTCGCACCATTTCCACCATGCTGGCTGGCCATCCTCTTTCTTCTCGTTCGGTATATCTGCAATCTGCAATCAACGGCAGCAGCATAAAGCCAATTGTTAAAACTCCATTTCCCGAAGGCGGCGGATACGGATCGTACAAATTGTCATGCAGTTTGTTCGCAAACACCATTGGTATTTTTGTACGCATTGCTGAGCACGGCGTTCCCCGGTCCGGTTGATGATGGTCGCGGATTGCGCACGGAGGAAAGACGACTCCCGCGCCATCATACAATGGGGTACGCAAGCGTTACACGTAAAGGTAGGCAAAGCTTTTCAACGTTTTGCAGACGATCCAAAATTTGGACACAGTTCCATTGACTTTAAAGCAAATAAACGATTCTCCAAACAAAACTTTTGTATGAAAAGTTATGAAGCAATCGACTATAATTTAATCCCTTAGGATATGGAAGTCTAGCTTAAGATTGATGTTTATCAAAAACAGTTTACACTAACAAAGTTCTAGCTATTAATGTACCTTAAAATTTAACCCAAAACTCTGCATATAATGAAGAATCAAAAGTATCTTCATAAAAGCAGTAAAGTCAGTAAACTTTTGAATGTTTTGAAAAATACTCATCTGGGATGCAGCATTCTCGCATACATAACACTTTGTAAATCTGTTCTCGTGCTAACGAACGAGCTTTACTCTCGTATCATTAAACATTCCATCACGCAATACTTTTGTAACAATAGCTATATTTATCACACGATCTTCACCTTCTGAAGTTCCTGAAGAAGCGCTCATTTACGGTAGTTTCGGAACTGGTCAGGTTTTCTCCGCGCAGTGTGAGATTTAAAGATGCGTGCATATGTAAATTTGTACGGGATTAGGCTGCATGTACCAGCACGTCGCTATTTCCTTATTCGGTGTTCGTGTCCTCTGCACGCGCAGAAATCAATACGCACCTTACGTGGTGCGCAAGAAGAACACCGGCTCCCGCTGGTGTTATACCTCTCACGATCTTCAGCTCACCGAAGACGCGCTTCGGAGGCCTGTATCCGATTATGTGCAACAATGTTGCTGGTGGCGGTGTCGATGGTTGCACCGTCGCTACGAGGTAAATCTGCGTGTATGCTCAGCTCACATAGCTACGGACACTGCGAGACGTCCATTCACCTTGGCTACGGTATACAGGGGACTGGCTGCTGTGACCATTTCTGTACGAACTTGTGTTGTGATCCTCCTGTGATCCCTGATTTATTTGCCCGCAGAATGGTCTTCCAAATGATCATCCAATGTGACGGTACGAAACAAGTCATCCATTGCACACAGCGTAGAAGCTCCAGTCTGAGGCCTCCACTTCCACTTAGTGCTTCCCAGCTGCTCATGGGCTGTATGTTTATTGATTACGTTCGACTGATATTCGAACAATTTCGCTCAAGAGCTGCTCAAGAGCGATGCTCACCTCATTCTCACAGAGCGCAACGGTTGCCTCCAGGGCGGAATGAACGTGGAACCACCATTCACCGACGCCCAGTCTCGCGCCCATGGACATAGAGAATCGTTTCCATCAGCTTCTTTGTACCCGTTTACCGCGGCGCATGGACGGACGGTGGAAAACCGCAGAACGACGAGTCGCTCATTTCCATTTTCTCCTGAGGGTCAGCGAGGAACATAATACTCGGTTACACGGTTTGGCGAAAGGTGAAAACGTTTTGCCAATTCAATGTTCGATATCGATCCGCGGAGGTCGAATCGGTTTAGGATGGATGTTCATCGGTCGACAAGGTTACAGCGCAACAGGTCGCTCATTACTGAAAAAATATCTTAAGATTGAGTGCTATTGACTGAGAAGTATGACAATCTGTAGTGCTTTTTACTTCATTGTTACTAACTTCTGGAAAGCGGAATTTATGTAAATGTTAAAGCATTTTTTTTATTCCACGGGAGCAGAAATGTGTGATTGGAGAGAATTCAGCTGAGTTCAGCAAACGCAACATCGTATTTTTATTTCATTTCTACTCATTTTCTATCGCCATAGCTTTATGAACATAATTATTGATTATGGTTCTAAATCTATGCATGACAGCATTTTCAATGCATTAACTAACATAAGCCCACGAGAAATGGCATCTCATGTTACCGTTGTGCGTGTGATTCCACCGACTAAAACTCATCCTTCACACGATCCCACATTACAACAGTGGACCTAGATTGAGCAGAAAAGGATTAAATAGCTTTAACCGGATTGACAACCAGTTTCGTTTAGAATAGTCTGCGTGACCATGAAGGTTGAGTCACAGCCAATGCTGGGGGAAAGAAAGAAATACTCCCGTGTTTGGGAGTTTCGCAGCTCTTGCAAAATTTCTTCCTACCACAATCCGAACCGACTAACGAACACCACACCACCTCCATGCCAACCGATTTACGGATTAAGCAAGTGAGATACACCAACACTGGCGAACACAAAAGGTTTATTGAATGGCCGCGTCATCGTCGGAACGACGCGACCGTTGCGTAGGTTTGTCAAGGGTTCGCAGCTGCTGCTGCTGGAACTGTCAGACTGGCAGTGAAATACGACATTTGGTCTTGCAACCTGCGGAGGAGTATAAGTAATGTGAAATTTTCGCTTTCAAGCTCAACGTAGTAAAATGGAGACGCTGGCAAAAGTATTACAAACACCGCCTTTTAACTGGACTATGTATGCGTAATACAAGCGAAAATAAATCAGGTAAACGCAAAAGTCTAAATATCTGCCTTCAATGTAGCACTCGATGAATTCATCAAGGAAAAAGAGAACGCATCTGCACGGCGGATTGAGCCAACAGGAACAGTGGGTTTTATTTCATTGACGGACGTTACTTTGACATTCCCGTATTATCAAGCTTTGTCTTCTGTTGAGATCTTCAAGGACATGTTGTCAATTTTTGCTCAAAATACATTGATTCTTCATATACTATTCTTCTCGGAAAATTAAGATAATTAAAACAAAATAAACACACCAATGGGGAAACCATCCGTACCACTAAAACACGTTGACCTCACCAAACCCTGCCGGAACGTGCTTCTCTGCATTGATGATAATCCCAGATTTAGAAGGGTTTAGAAAATACTTTCCACCACTGTAGCAAATAGGGTTCTCCACAGCGTAATTTTATATCGAAACAAATTGGAATGTTGTACCGCTGGGATTAGTGGAAAACAAATGGATCGAAACGTGCATTCAGAAAGCAGGTACGGGCGGGTAAACCTCGACAGTGTTGGCGATAAATGCCACAAAGTAAAATTGAACGTATTTATTGCGTTCACTGACGTTCAACTATCGACGGCGCCTTTCGAAGCCGACCACATTCGATGATGTTTAATTGAGCCACGGATGAGGCACGGATTATCCATGGTCAACAGTCGCTCTCGTTCTTTAACAGTCGCTCTCGTTCGTTTAAATTTGCTAACAAGACACTTGGGACATAGGAGGAACAACTGCAATTATTATTTAATATTTTAACCAATTATTGAATAATGAAGCAACATTAAGAAGAAGCGTTTTAAATAAATGCCTTTTATACTCTCAGCTCCAAACATATACCATACATCACTGTCAAAACGGTGCTTGTAGCTCATTTTATACTAATCAATCTTTCGCTCGAGTGCAAATTATGCTTCAACCTGAACAATGACCGGATCGCTATTATTCGTAGCCACACGATTAATTGAGTAACGGATGCGTCAGGTAATCATCGTTTGGCGCAGCTCCCTTTCCATCTGATGCAGTTGAATCATAATTAAAGATGCATTAATCCAGTTACAGCACATCGCTTCGCACATTACCACGGTGAAATCGGGCCATTCAAGATACGCACCGAAATTCACACAGGGCCATCGTCACTAAACAACACCATAAAAGCGCGGATCTTTTGATGCGTTCGCCGTGGTGATGTGCGTTCCACCCTGCTTTTGCCATCCTTTCACATGGTGTATTTGTCGCGTCATCAATATTTATACGTGCCATTCCTTACTTGGGAATGCTATTACGCGAATCCTATACAATTTCATCTGATAAACGATGCTAAATTGATGATCAACATAATGAGGCTTCACCTACACTCATCTTGACAGAATAGGCTAGCAAAATATTTAATTTTGGATTCAAATTTAGCGAAAATAATAATTCCCTATAAGAAGAGTATGTAGATTATGATGTTTTAAGGAAAAAAACTATCATTACAAATGCTGGAAAAAATTAAGCTTTTGTCATACTAACATAGGTATCACTTGTGGTTTTCTGGTTTTATCTTCCCTATAAACAGACGAATGCAACGAAATACGAATGCAACAGCAATAGCCAAAAAACCTTACGGTACGTTCTACCTTTGAGGGCTTCACACATGTGAATGTACCGTTCGTTGCTTGACCTTATTTGAGGTTATTTTTTGAAACGCCGGCAACACAGGTAGGCCGTCCAAAGACGGTGTTCGATTGTTTCGGTTACGTTGGGTTCAAAGCTATTATTAGCTCAGCATGTTGGGGCATCTGTTGTTCACTTGTGTCAACTGATCATCACAGCTACAATTAAGTTATTATTGTTATTACATTAGACAGTATTGAAACGTTGTTGAAAAATAATACAAAGAATTGTATGACATACTAGCTCAACAATACTAGGATCTTTAGCAGTGTTGATATTTGTAAAATTCATTCCAGTATTTTAAGAATACAAAGAACAGAAACTACATTCACTACACGTTCATTCAAAATATATCAAATAAACTTTTATACCACTTTTATACTTTTATACATACTTTATTTTATCGCCGACAAGTATTTTCTAGTACAGTAACAGAAACATAGGCACACTCATAGACCAAGAAACACTCATTATCACAACGTACAAACCAGACGTAAATCGGTGTGAAAGGAGTCCTACAGCAAGACGTACTAGGTCATCACGCGAACAGAAATGATGATGATAGTTCACACTCTGCACTCTGATATTCCCACCGGTAGGGGTTTGCGATCTTCATCATCGCCATGCATGCCCCCGCACACGTTGTCTAATACTCAACGGCAGCAAGCTATCAAGCGCTGTGGCGCGCTTGGGTCGCTAATCGTAATTGACGATTTTGGTAATTCGTCAGCCTCAGCGCTATGTAATTATCAAACGAGACACGCTCGCGACTTGTATCTAGCATGCCAGAGAACAAGACGGAGATGGCGAAACTCTCAAAACTTCATCATGCAGCCGCCAGCACAGCCAGCCCCCTATAGCAATGAGGCTAACCATACAGGCAGGGCAAACGTTGTGGCCAACTTTTTTACTCCCTAATTCGGTGGAGATGTAGAAGCAAAATGTGCGAATGCTGCTAGAGAGGCAACGATCTTTCATCCTTCAAACTCGTGATCGTCGCTCCCGAGCACATTGGGAGCAATGGTGGTTTACCGAAGATGAATATGAAAATAATTAATCTGTCAAGAGGCTAAAAATTTAGGCCCATCGCCTCGGCAGTATGATAGAGTTGTTGGATGTGTGGGGTTGGCCTACTGCTTGGTGTTTAACAATGGGCAACGTACAAGGGTACTTATTTGAGATCTACTTGACTACCGATTGCTTTTCCACCGCAGAAACGATTGCTTAGTTAATGGACAAAAAAGTAGCGAGGATAAATGAATTGGCCCGCAAGCAATGACAGCGTTTTTCTTTTTTTTTTCAAACGTCTATAATGCTCAAAATGTGCTTCAATGTTGTGAGTGAATCGTGTGAGCGATAAATTTGATTGCAATGTTTGCATTCAATAAATATGCTTGAAATCATCTGCTTTTGTGAAATTTATACACTCTCATGTTCTATAAAATTAACACGCTCTATGATAACTTCCATAGAAATATTCGTATAGGCATAAAAATCCACGAACGATCATGGTTAGAGAAAAAGTACTGGAGTGTTGAAGATAAAAAAAACAAACCCGTCATCAACGTTACACTTCAATACGTTGACCCAGTAATGGTCATTGGAATTGCTTATACCCTGTAACTCATACGGCACAGATCGTTGAACAGCAATCTTTTGAAACGCATGATCAATTGTCGAAAGTAATGAAACATTTCAGTTTCTTGCCACCAATGTCTCCGATGTGATCGAAGATGCTTGTTAGAATTGGTAACCTTCACACGAGGACGGGCGGTATTTATGATACAAAATTAATGGATACAATTTACATACAATTGAGCGGAACACGGAGTAACCGATGGATAAACCCCAATAGTGCATCTTCACACAAATTGATGGAGAACTACTCTTGACTGGTGGGGTATATATAACTAACCTTGCTTTAAGTAGCTATTGAGCATACAGAATCAGTCCTTTTCCTGTTCTTAAGCTTAATCATAAAATCAACTTGACCCCATGCCGTGCAAACGCTTTAACAAAGAAAACAACAGCAGCACCTTTGAAGCACAGCAAAAGGTTAGCGGAAGAGCAGATCTCCAAAATATGGTTCTCGACATAATATTAAAAGAAGGTCAGCCGAAATTCTCACGACCGTGCAAAAAGAACAAAGCGTCATACAATTAGAATGTGTCCGCCAAGTTCAGTGAGATCTGCCTTAACATTTTTAATTGTATTTCATTGTTCACTGTGGCGTGTCGCATAGTGCACACTATGCTTTGCAAAGTTGTATTATTCGTTGTAAACGGGACGGAAATGCATTTTCGAACTATAATTTTTGCACCTGCGAAAAACATACAAAGCTGTATTTGTAATCGTAGATTTGTTTTAATTTTATTAATATATTACGTTTTTAATATTATACCAATTTCATGAAACATTTACTACAACAATCGTTTGAAATAAAAGTCGAAGGAAGTGATGACGCGGTCAAAATACACAAACTCTTTGAAAAACGTATCTGACTGAGCAACAACCAAGCAAAACTAAATCCCAAGCATCCGCTACGGTGAGGGTGATGTTTTGCCGTTTTTCTTCCAATGGATCATCTGTTAGAAAAACAAATACTTCGTGCTAAAGCCAACCCTACATCATCGACATCTTTTGGCGATGAACGAAATAAAAACTATCAAAACACACAGTGCATAATGTTTGATATATATTTACTTCGTCCGAGCGTCCACCGTCGCATACGATCGGCTAGATGGCGGATAAATAATCCAAACTTTTGAGGTAGTGCGCATTACCAACGGATGGTATATTTTGGGTTTGGTCGATTCTACGGCTATAAATACCCAACGCCAGAGAATATCAACAACCATCGTCAGAACATAACCTGGGGTAAGACCAGAATGCGGTGCAAGGGAGACAAAGATGGAAGTTAAAAGTAAACAGTAAACTTCATAGTGTACTAACCTCAAACATTCCGAAAATGTCTCGACACAGCACTGGCACCATTCTGCAATAAGACCAACTCGTCGTACTCAGCCAGACGCATGGGTACTGTGTCCAATACAATGATGAAAATTGAACGATATTCAGGAGCCTAACTTACCAACTTGGTTAGTGTATACGTTTGAAGGTATATTTGATTACTTTATGCATTGTTATTGCGTTTCCAAAGAAACAACGTAATTCTAATTTCAGCGTAAGCCGAATGCATAACGATGCTATCGTTATTCTTCAGAAAAGAACCTCAAATGATTATAAAATACCAGAAATCTAATAAATAATAATATGGCTTGTTCTATTTGGCATATGAAACAGCGATGACAGTGCAATATTGTACTGCGTTGTCAATTTGGAAAAGTCCGCGGAACTCACTATATGTAAAACATTACAGTTATTACCTTCAAAGTAATTAAAGACATCAGCTATCTGGTAGTATGATTTATTGCTTGATAAGCTAAAGTCATTTGATTTGTGGAAGCCATTCGAAACCGAACAAACGGTTCTAGTTGCCATGTGGCAACTGCTTAGAGTGTGTTTCATTCCTCATTGGATTGGTAACAGAAAAAAAACAAAAGATATGAATGAATTATTTATGGTTGCTCAATTTTATTTCACTTCCAACGCACGTTTGTCCTCCTCTGCTTTTCAGATCAATATTTTAATCCAGTTTCTTACGTTCTTCGCTAGATCGTTGCAGATCCGCAGCAAGCAAAGGAACTCCACCGTTCCGGTTTTCTCCACGAACTACAATGGTGGAGTGGGTTGAAATTATTCTTTGCTTCAGCTGTATCCGAGCACAGATACACAAAGAACAGCGACACGCCTGCTACAAACGGTAGATTAGTGACGAATCAGTGAACAGCAACCAATTTTTTATGCGCTTCTCCATACTTTGCTATTCGGGGCAGCGCAGGTGGATTCGGGATGTAAAAAAGGCGGTAGCCAAAAAGTCTGTTACTTGAGTTCGTTGAGTACAAGAACAAGTTTCGTTCTTGTAGTGACTGTTGCCCAAATGACGCAAACGGTAATCCGATCAAGCAATCCCAGCGCTTCGAATCCACCAGTGCTGCCGTCCTGTGGTGAGAAAAGGGTCAACGACGACGAGGCAGAGCGTTTTACGTCCGATTCTTGATTTAACAGCAGGGTGTGTAGCCGCCAGCATTCTATCCGGCAAAAGTTTGACCATAGCATCATGACCGACGGACAGTGAAAACCAGTCGGATTGTCGCCAAAACATCTCCCTCCCGACTGTCTACAATCAGGTATGCGAGTGTAGAGAAATAAAACAAAAACTGGTTTACCCGCCGACGGTACCATGACGCGGGCAATTGAAGTGAAACGAAATCGAGGCAAGCGCTACGAAACCGACCAACTGTCTGTCATCTAACACATGATATTTCCGCAGACTCGGGCGATGCAGGTCTAATATTTGAGGATATCCTTTCGAGGTTCACTGCTAGCTGAGGCCCCCCGAAAAATCTCACTGCCTTTTATGGTCGTCTCTACGTCTCCACATAGAATCTCTCATCTGATCAGCATATGTCATAATGAATCATCCGTCACAGATTTGTGTCTGTAGGATTGTGATTTGATTGATCCATTTCGATTTGTGGGTTGCTTAGATGATAAATAGGTAAAAGTGAGTACGTAACCTCCAACATGCGAAAACAACGTCTTCTTGTCACTACAGTACTGATGACGTAAATGATCTGATCAATCCAATAATGAGTGACAGCTAGAGCTAGTTTTATTTATTCGCAAATGCTACAGTTGAACAAGGTTAAAAGTAAGCAATACCAATACTTCTGGCATAGGCTATGATGCTGTAACAACTATCGACGGAACTTGACTGTAATAGTAATGAAAATAAGGAAATGTTGCTAGTTTGTTAATTAGCGGGTGATCTTTGCTACGTATTGGCGTGTACTTATATTTATCTTCTTCAATGACTTCAGTAACTTCATTAACATGCTTGTCATATTACTAGATTATTATTATAACATCATAGCCAGACAGTCAGTGCTACCACTGCAGGCAGTGCCACCAGCCCATTTAAAATAAATAAAAAACGTTAAAAACGGCATCGCTTAAACGCAAAACGCGGTTGCTTAAAATATACTCACTTTCTGCTTTGCTGTTGATAGGCATTGATAATTCGTACAATTGAGATGTAAATATTGTTTGAGATATTCAAGTATGCATACTTTACACCGATTGACCTCGATTCCGAATAAAAAAAACGTTGCTGCGACATACAGCATCGACACTTCGTATAAATGGGGGAAAAATACACAACAATACAAAAAAAAAACAAATCACCCTACAAACACGCATCTCGAGAAAATTCCTCATAGTCCGAAACTCTAGAATCATCAGACGATAATGCAGTGACTGTCACATTATGTCATGATAGGATTGATGACGATGCGTTTCTTCGAGCGAAGGCGTATGAAGATTGAAAAAGCAAGCATAAATATGCGAGAGGGAGCACAAATAGAGAAACTCTACCCTACTTGAAGCAATCCACTGCTTTATGGTCTCAATATAACCACCACACACCAATGTCCGAAAGGATGAATAGTGTGTGTGCATTTTCTGCCATCTAAAATATGTGCGCTTAACATCACGAACGGCGTTGTCTTTGCATAGATCGTTTCTTACCGAGCGTGTGCACCTGTCCGCTAAATTATGTTGTAGCAATGGTTAAATTGAAAAACATTAGACCACATTAGCCTGGCGAGAATTGAATGGGTCCATTGTGTTATTTTGGGGGAGGGTTACAGAGAAAGAAATAGTAAAAAAATAACATCGTGCGAAATCCCACGGCTGGCCTTCTCAAGGTGATTTCTTCATCCCTCTCTCGGAGGCTTTCTCGTGTTTTCCGTCTCAAGCCGGAGTTCACGAGATACTGCATCAGTCAAGATGTGATTACCTAATAGTATTTGGTCTCCTATACGCGCCACTGTAGCCATGCCGTAGTGCACGTTGAAACTTTCAAAGACGCCTGCATAGCGACGCAGTGTCTCCTGACGGGGGTAGACCCTGTAGGACCGTTTGTGCATAAATCTCGCCAAACGTTCCCTCCATCGCCGCTCGGTGCATTGCTGTATATGCATAAAGAGATCAGTGTGCATATGCTTTTGTTATGCTTTTATTATTATAAATTATTACATTAAAATATAGAATATCATATAATATCATACTACCATAATCATGAAAATTCCAAAATATTGATACAGAAAATAAAAATCGAAAAATGAAACTTATTTCATCATAAAACGAATGACATTTTTATAAGTGTTCATCACAATCGCTTG
>KZ072538.1:175799-189244 GCA_002091845.1 Anopheles cracens
TTCGCTACACAGTCACACGCACTTGCCCGTGGAGGTCGAAAATGATTGACAGATGCTCAGGGTCTCCGCTGCCCTGGTAAGTACGTTGCCGTATTTTCCTTATCCTTCTCTGCCGCTGGTTAAACTTTCAGTTTTGAATCAGATTCGAGCCCCTTCGATTGGGGCGACGGGTACACAGCACACGCACAATGGTGACTCGAGGCCTGCGAGCCCCGTACACACGATTAGAACGCTTATCGGGCAAAAGCCTTATCCAAAAACGATCAACGAGCAATCAGCACTGCAAGTGCTGCTGTTGGGATCCAAGCAGCCCACCCGCTGGGGTTGGGAGCTCGGTGCAGAATCCGAAGTTTTTTTCACCCACAAAGCATGGCAATACACCGGATTTATAGAATATGAATATTTACAGCTTTTTATTATCGTGTGCACCACCACAAGAATGCCTGATAAATTATGCGCGCTAACAGTTTAAAAAATTGCAAACGCCAGCAGCACGCACGTACGACCGCTTCTCTTGACTTTTTTTCCTAACTAAAGAAGAAGAAGAAAAAGACCGACAACAACAAATGTCAGAGCCGTCATCGATTCAAGCAGTTTCTTTCGAGTTCGGCTCGTCCGGCCTCCACAGTACATGCCGAGAGAATTGCAAAAGCGAGATGCAAGACGCCGTTCGCGATTCTGGTAGGAAAATTAAAGGGCAAATCGGCGGCAGAAAGAGATGCAGGAGGCTCCCCAGAGCGAAGAAATGAGCGAGTTTTCGTACTCTCCCTCTCGCTGCTGGCGCACTTGTTCTCGCACACTGGGACTGAGGTCGGAATTCAACATTTGACGATCGGCCAAATTCATGGCGGAGATCATGTGAGCGTTGCATTGTGAGCACGATCTGTTTGTCCTTGCAGGAAATCTCTGAAAACAACAAGCGCTGAGCGTTGCGAACCAAACGGCTGGCTCTCTGCTGGGTGTAAATACGTTGTCAAACCTGTTTTTCCACTTTGGCCGTCTCGCTTGTTCGGAACGCCAGGATTGGCTCGGATGCGCGGTTTCTTTCTCGCGTTATTCGTGGAATTTTTGCGTGACGTTCGCTCTCGGATTGAGCAACGCGCGCTGCTCAGGTGCCTGCTCAACATCTCCTTTATTTTTCTCTGCACCGCTCTTTCATACAATCTCAAACTATGATTTTGATCTACGGTTTGTGAAAAGTATCACATTATAATAAATTGCTTTTTTACTTACGTAATTCTTGAAAACAAATATTTTGTTTCATAGATGACATGAATACATGAAAAAAAGAAATGAATGAACATATTCAAAAACGATGTTTTTTTTCAGATAACAGACGAAAATAAATACTGTTATAGCTTCAGATAATCACATAATAAAAATGCATTGAAACAAGCAATTGCTAAATTTCATAACTGATATAATTACAAAAAAAAATATTCATTTCTATTCCTCTCTGTCGCATTGTGAGCAGTTCTGAGGCGAATTATTTACACAATATTATATCCATATCGAATAAATGCAACAAAACTTGAACGTACGAAATTAGCTGTTTTTGGGACAGAAGAAAACAATTCAACGAACGATTCGGAAACTTTTGTGCATGTTGAAATATTATTTCCTCTCCCAAGAGAGTATCGATTTCGTGAGAAAAGAAAACATTCTTTTGTAAAGTACGTATCGACTCTTCGAGCGTCATCATTCCCGTCCTATCCCGGCAATCTTGCGAATCATATCCAAAGAGTGAATTTTACGAATTTCATCTACGAACATTCCACCGTTTCGTCAAACAACGCCAGGAGTATATCACACATACGAACACAAACACAGCGAACTCCGAAGTAACCTTGACATTTCTCCTTTCTCCCAGCTGCCAACATGCATTAGAAATGATTTTTATTTATGAATGAACCGAATGTTTTGTTTCCAGCATGCGCAATGATGCGATTTCAGCATGCGATTTTTAGGAATTTTGCAAAACAATTTGATTTTAACATATGCCACAATTGTACTCATCAAATGTTGCGCGAATTCGAAGCACTACAGAACAGATGAAACGACTATAACCTGTCAATCAATGCTTGTTTTGCAAAAAATAAAAGAAACGGTTCGATTCCATTGCTCTCGACATACAACAGCTCACTGCGAAGTTGATATTTTATCAAGAATGTTACGCCCAGGTCCCCAAATGTTCCATGTATCACCACGGGATGCCATCATTTTGTTGATTTTGCTGCGATATCACGATTCGTAGACCGAGAAATACCCATACCTCCATACTGAGTCGCTGTCAAAATGATGCACGAAACGTAACGGCATCCCTCCGGATCCGGGGTAAATTGCCAGCGCAGCGAGAAACGCCTAAAACATCCGGAGAAAAACTTCGTGCCATGGGGAAATTAAACTGTGCCTCAGGTTTTGGGATACCTTTTCCATCATGGGAATGCGCTACACCGAACGAAAAAAAGGCAACGAATGGAAATGTTCTTATTCGCCTTATGAACTTTGGATGCTCCTTTCGGTCCGAAACGAGAGTGTGAACATCGTGTGGCTGGGACTCCTGTGGCGAAACGGTAATTTACTGCATTTAATACAAAGCCTGACAAACGATTCTCATCCTGCTTCCATCCTATTCCTCTTTCTGTAGAAACAAATTGATGCAATGGGGTTGATTTGCAATAATCGTATTATTATTTCAACACATAATAGTGTGTTAAGTCACATCTTTGAAATTGATCAGTTTGATTGTAATTTGTTTGGAAAATAGGTTTAAATCTAAATTAAAATGTTCCACTTAACTTCGTTTTCACCAGGCATTAATCATAGTCTGTTAAGATAATCTTTCTAATCAGGATATAAGTTGTTGGATTTTTTTTATTTTATTGAAAAATACTTGCCCGCTTTCGAAGTTTGACCTTGAGCAACCTAACTTAATTTTAGCTTATCACATTTATAACAAGAATTTATGAACTTATCATTGTAAACATTTACCATCATATCTATAACATAGTAAAGATAATATTACAAATCTCTCGATTAGTAATTTATAACTTAAAATTGTTACATATTATACTTAAACATCACAGTATTCATTCCATTCAAACCATTCCGTCTGATTAACGCCAGATTGTATATCAAGTAAACTGGAAGCATCTTCAACCTCAATGTATGAAATACCTCAACTAGGTACATAAAATAGCCCTTCTGAACACTTTTCTGTTACAAAAACAATGGGTTGTTGGATTGTAGTTGGCGTTGTAGTTGTAGTTTGGCGGTTCTGTAGTTACATGGATAATATAAGTAACAATCACAACAATATCAATTCATTTTATCATATCCCGTCTAGTGTTCCTGACTGAGAGTCTAACCGATGTGTAAGTATGTTAGATACCACCAAACGCTTATAACATATACCTTTTGGTGGTATATCTTGCTGACAATGGGATTTGACATGAAAACACCAATGAGTTGTGCTTTTTGTTCACAAGAAGTTGAATTACACCACAACATCATAGTCTTTTGTTGCAGAGCACTCGGCAGGCAAGTTCAAATGTTTCACCAGACCTAGCCAACGCATTCCTTTCGTTCCAATTTGCTGAAAGAAAGAATGGTAGATACACTCCCATGCAAACATTCCCATTTGGTGTTTGTTTGCCAATTATTACTTCCTCATCAACGATGGTGTGATCAGTGAAGATATCCTCAAATGTTCTTCGCAATTCTTTATACGATACACTGTGAAATTTCTTTAATATCTTTAGTACATTCTTTTGTGAACTATGAGCTATGTGGTGTTTTCATATGTGCCATAGCATTCATCTGGCATAACTGGTAAACCAAGCATCAATCAAAGATTTGAAGTGACATTTTCATTCACATCCTTTTTGAGATTTTTTATGGGAAATTGATCATTTCTATAACCTTTCCAAGAAGACAATTATTTATAATAATTCTAAATAATACATCTCTTTATAAACAATTATTCGGATGTTTTCTAATATCGTTATTTTCAAATAAACAGTACATTGATTTCGTTAATTACCGTATTAAAGTATCCATTGTTATACCTGCGATAAAATTAAGTAAAAGGTCGTTTGCGTGCTGGTTGAAGCGTTGGTGCTTAAGACAATAATTTTGATTTATGATAAAATCAAAGTAATTCGAACGGACTGATTCTCAAAGAATGTTTAATTTGAAATTCTTTAAAAAAAGATTTCAAATTGAGAATTGTGACAGATCATGGCGAATGTATGACCCCTGTTAGCAAAAAAGCTTTCAGATTTTGTTAAAATTTAACAAAAATACTACCCCTCCGTGATGCAAATCAGCAATCTCGGTTTCCGCCACAACTCAAAACACCGTTTATTGCTGCGTATTTTCCATTGTATTATTTGCAATTCCAAGAATTAGGCTTTTTAGTTTGGGACCTCTCGCGGTTGCTTCGTTCACGTGTCAAGGAGTACTCGTATATTAACTTTGTTGACGTACTGAAGTATTGTGAGTTGTGCCTTCTTGTGAAGCTTCTAAAATACCAGTTCAATTGCAGGCAAAAGATGATAACAGTTCTGAAAAAAGTCAATGTAATGCATTTAAAAACGCTCATTTGTTTAAAAAATAATGTGCTATAGGTATACGAAACTCTAAACTCTATATCGCAATGTCTCTGTGAACTATTTGACATTTCCGACGTTTTATGTCAAGTTGCTTAAGATTATGCAAAAACTGACGAAAATAACCCATTTTCAGCTCACCAAACTATCGAACCGGCAGCGCAGCCGCTCACCACGCGTCACCCCATCCGCGCAGGGCGTGCAAAACCATCCGAGTAAAGCTCGTCCGAGCCGGCTCGGGGCAGCTTACATAATGCAATTATAATCGCACGAATGGGACAACATATCAGCACAAAGGAGCAACAGCAACCGCACAGCAGCAGCAGCAACGAAAAAAAAATGCATTACCAGCGAAACCACCGCCGGACAGCCGGCACTCTAGCCGCCATATCCATATCGGTAGGTGGTGTCATATCTCGAGACGGAGCGCACGAGTTAAAGTTAACGTAAAGCCCGCGGAGTGCCCGGCAAAGTGCCGCCGTTGCCAACGCCAACAGGGATGCTTTTACTGACAGATTCTGGATTGAGCGAAATGGGGGATGGGATGTACGGCTAGGCCGCCACCCAGCAGCAGCAGCATGTATTATGAAACGTTGAAATGTGTGTGCAAGCACGGAGCCCAAACTGCGTATACGCCCTTAAGCGCTGCTGCCCGTTCGCCGTCGGGGCGCAATGTAAATCAAGGAATAAATATTAATGCGAAATACTATCGAGTTCTAGCTGTCCACACCGAAAAGGTTCCGTTCGGGCCGAGGGGGTTAGTGCACGAGTGGCCATATCTCGTCAAAACAGCAACCCGACCGTCAAGCTTCCGACCGTTGCCTTGACGATCCAGACGGATGACCGGCTGGGAAGACAAATTTGAATGCATAAATTCATGCCCGAACCCCGGCACTTCTTTCGGTACGGGCACCAGGTTCGACAAATTGCCTGATACGAAGGGACACTCCGCTACCGAGTCAGACAAATTGTTTGCGACACGCATGTTTTGCATTCGACGGCGTGGTGCTTGTTTGTTGGGTTACTTCGCGGATTCATAATTGCATTTTTTTTATTAGAGAACCTCATTCGAACCGTGTTTGCAATCGATAGGAGGCTCTCGAACTCAAATATAAGACAATATTGTACGGGAGCTCCAAAAGACACAAAACATAACTTGAACGAGATCTAGCCTAGATTAATTCATTAAATCGCCCATCATCGATGGGAAAGAAGTTCATTACAGAATCAAATCAGATTGCAGTTGATAACTTCGAGGCATGATGCAATGACGGTGCTCAACGTAATGCACGTTTCTTGCGCAGCTCATACGATCGTTCTCATAGGCAGCAGGTCTGGCGTGCCGAGCTGAGCCGCCGAACCGCTGGCTGATCATCGGCGCATTGTGCAGCAGTTTAATCGGCCCGTGTGCAACGCTACCACCGATCGCCAATCATATCTTATTAGACTCATTTACATGATGCTCAACCGGTACTGTCCGACACTTATGCGTCGTCGTCGGCTCTTGCCATTACCACGAGGGCCGCTCTGCTAGCTGCTGCTGGGGTCGGATTCCTTTCGATTATCGGCCCCCGCAGGAACGTGGGGATGGCTTCGATTTGATGTGCTATAGTTTTCATCCCCCTTCATTCGGTGCCATCCATCCACGGCCATCGGTGAGGTGTTCCCACAGGTCAAGGGCCGGGAAGATATGGAGAGAGGGACAGATAGAAGAGATAGAAAAAATCCCAATCTTCCCAATCCCAGTGCCTGCAATGGTAGAGGTAAACGGTTAGTGAAAAAAGCCTTCGCCAGAGGTATGGTGGAAAAATTATCACCTTCCCGTTGGATCCGGACAGCCGGCTGCCAGCGGCCAGCTGTTCCGAACCGACCTTGCGCAGCGCCCGGCGACCGTTTGCGCCACTCCGCCACGTCTGCCTGTGAGTTGAGCTGCTTGTCGGCTCTGGAGTTGTCTAACGGTATCGGGTGATCTTGCTGGTCTCGCTGCCATTCTAGCGGACGGGGGAACAACACGCGACCACTGGCCCTCCCTGGTAAACCGGATGGCACGGAACACCAGTACCCTGCACGTTCCCAGCCCGTGCCGCGGACATTCAACCGTTTTCGCCATGTGGTTCAATGAACATACATACATTAAGTGCACACGTACACGGATGTCAGGCAACTCGTTTCGTTGTTTCGTCACTGTTCTCGATGCTGCTGCGATGGGAGTCGGGGGGTTCTAATGTCCCGGGCGCGCTGTGCTAGACACGGGAGGGTACCACTACGTCACATCACATGGATCTATGTTTACTTTGGCTCTAAGTGCGAGCGTACCAAGTGAAAGCAACGTAGCAGCGTTCCCCCGTGGCCTCAGACATTCGGGACACTCGGCTGGCCCGCTCCTGGTGCCTGCTATTAGACGCAATTGCCGGGCTCTCCCAGGCTCCAACACTTACGCAATACTCCACTCCAGAAGATCGCCCGGGAAACGAGTGCTGGAAGATGAGTGGTTGGGAAGATCGGTGTGTTCAGCTGTGGGTTGGATATTGGACGAAACTAGAACTGATCACATATGATATTATTTGCATAACAACTTGAACAACCTTGCATAGATAGTCTACATCTACTATGAAGATCTTCCACCAGCATGCGGCATGCTTTCTGAGCTACACCTGGGGCACCTCGAATCGCTCGTACCCTCTTATGTTTGCTTCAGTTTTTTTCCTGTTGTTGTCCAAAAACGAAACCACCGTCTCTGTGCGCTCACCCCAAAAGGGTTACACGTTGCACGCAGCCTGCCTGCCTTCCATCGCCTGTCGCCGAAACAGAACATGGCAACTCTCGATTGGCACTGGCGACCCCCATACCCGTAGCCACCCACCGAAACCTCCGGCGGAGAATTCTCATGGTGTCCCAAGCGTCCCAGCTCCCAACCGCAACACGCACCGTATCGGTGGAGTATCCCTCTCGATCTCGCACGACACACACACACGTGTGTGTGGTTTTGCATTTGGTCGCCCGTCGTCCGCCTGTCACGCCGTACCAAAGGCACTGGTTTTGCAAAGCGTCATCGAGCTGAATTACGGACCATGTTGCGTTTTTAGTGCAGCGCAAGAAAGCCTAACGCTGGCACGGGGCTGTACGGCGCTCCAATAAATCTTTCGACCGCAGTATGGGTTAGTGCGAAGAGGTGGGAGAGAGAGGAGGGGGCGCCCACTAGCTCCGATCGCGCCGATCGCAGATTGGTCGTACCCACGGGCGTACCGCACAAACATACACACACACGGTGATAGTGCCAGCTGGCCGGTTGGAGAACCTAATACTGTCGCGAGATATGCGTCCGAGCGTGGTCGCTTTCGCTGTTTGATTAGATGATTGGCCGCAGCCGATGGCCCTGCGGATCCGACGTTTGTGGAACCAAACACCAGAAAAAGGAAACATGCTCAGGGGTTTCACCGGGATACACGGGCGGCAGTCCGATGCCACCATGGCCAGGCCGGGGCCCGGTGCACTATTGCTAATTACTGTCATCGATCGCCACCGGTGCCGAGATTGGCGGCCGTGGTTTAGGATTGAATATGCAACTACCAAACCGAACGGCGCCCGGGCTGAGGGTACGCTGGAGCACGATTTGTGACAGCAAGTTGGTGCGGTTTGGTTGTGCTCTGATTCGGTTTCTATTAACGGTCAGCGGTATGATCACCAACCATGCAGCCTGCGACAGTTATCCATCCAGTAGTTTCCCTCGGAAAGTCCTACGGAAGGTTGGTAGTTTCTGCAAAGCATACACCAAAAACGTTGTGATCTTGTGTTGCGTTACGCTCATTTCGATAGTTAGAGAGAAACAATTGCTCAAATTGTTAGAGTTGATACATACAAGACATATGACAGTAGATTGACGAAGTCTAAATGACCATTGTAGAGAAAAATTGCTTGACTTTGTTCTATATATGGCATATGTTTCATACTAATGTAGGACGGAGTTCAACGCAGTTCAATTCTGAACTGTATTTTGTACTGTCAATTTGATATCCGAGTCCGCGTAATTTGCTTATAACGTATCTCGGGATCTGAACTGTATAAAGAAAGTAAGCCTTTATATACGGAGATTTTATGGGCAACACATGAAGAAGGAGTTGACGTATATGTTTGAAGTTCATGTACATATTTTTGAATAGGTGAGTTCACATGAGTCGAACTCTGCTCGAATTTGTACGATCTGCGAGCCTTTTTTGTCAATGTTTTAGTGAGTCGAGCAAAGTTGGGCTAGTCTGTTTCAAGCAAAAAAGGTTATCCAATAATAGTGTGCGTGAGGTTCGTCATCAAAAGTTCGACTCGTGTGAACCCACCTAATGAACTTCATGGCTACCTAGGACTATTATACATCCAGCATTATGCCGAAGATTTTGTACCCTTTACAAACATACAACAAAACGTCTTATGTCATATGTGTTGCACGTTGTGATTTTAAATTTTTTACTCTCATTTTAATTCCGATTTTGTAACTAATACTTGCGATAGTTAGGGTGAAAGGGGGGAGGGGAGGCGTTGGAAAACGGTGTTTAGAGCACATGAACATTTAGTTTGGTTAAAGTGATTGGCAAAAAATATACGTTACTTACATTCTCATCCAACCTTCGTCCTAATCGTCCACCCATATTCTGTAGCAACAAATTAAACAAGTTCTCTAATCTACTTTAGAACTATTTGTGATTACTAAAATTAATTTCTTTAACTTATGAACGAAACAAATTTAGTATGTGGTATTTAGCACGTGTTAATTTTGCGATCTATAGTGTCGTTTTATTTCAAGCTATATTTCCTGTAACTATAAGCAATAATGATCATCCTTTAATTGGTAGTTTGATTAATAATAGGTTAGTGGAGTTTTTTATGTTAACCATTAGAATAATGTTTTGAGTCGTTATGAAAGTTTAACGAGACATTTGAACAAGTTGTCCAATTTCATGTACATATATAAGCAAAGCAATGGTATAAAATTTAAAATTCTTCAAGCAACCTCTACACAGTGATCTTGTCTTCTTGACGGATTATGTGGTATTGTCAAAGAAACAAAGCCGACCATGTTCGCCTCTATGTTAACCAAGCTGATTCCCATCGAAAGTGAATAAAACGACCATTCTTAAGAAGTATTATAAAGGTACAATCTATAAAATAAAACATGGCGGCTTCCTTGGGTCGTAAACATGGTCAAACCGTGTTTTCCAACACACGCCTGTACGCTGCCTGGCACCGTTATGTTACGTTTCCTCCCGAAAGGGGGATCGCGAGCAACAATGTTCTATTCAGTGTGGCCCAACGCTTTTCTGGTGGCAATTTTTCGACACTGTGGCATGTGGTGGAACACGTGAGAAAATTCAATCAATATTCGATCTCCATCCTCCGGTCGGCGGGTTGGGAAGCATGCCGGCGCAACGAGCAGGCCCAACGTCTGACAATAACAGCAACAGCAGCAGCCACCACTCGAGCCTGAGACTTTTAACAGCGATTTAATTGCACCGGCTGCAAATGTGTACTGGCGCGAATGCTCCAATTGTCGAAAAGCTGCTAAACTTGCTGCCGAACGCGGAGAGGCCAGTCAAGGCGATTAGGCACCGCACCGCACGCCGATAGCATTCCAAGCCACTTCGGAGCCCACCGAAATGACGGTGCGATAGTAATCGGAATGTTTTGTTGAATTTCTCACCACTCCAGCTGCGCTGTAGTCTGTTACGTTTTTTTTCGGAGTTCCCCTCCAACTGTGCCTACTGGTTCTGGCTTCGAGGGTGGAATCGGGAGGGAGGTCTCTGGCAGCAAAAAAAGAACATAAAACTCACCATCGACTACTGGCCGCGCTGGGCATGATCTTTCCAAACCTCGGACCGGATGGAACGATCGATCTTCCAAGTTTGCTGTGGAGCAGCTGTGCGGGATGCAAATGGCCACGGTGACTATCGATCCGCGCGCCTCTCCATTTGGGCAGCATCGACACATCCGATGGACCTGGCATTTGCGTGATAAAACAACACGCTATTCCAATAGGCAAAAGCTTGCCTTCAAGCAACACCGGACATCAACACCCGAATCCCGCCTGAGGCGTTCGGGCTTGCTGCAACGATCCGTGCGCTCTCAAACAAGGACGCCCGGTTTATCATTTCCTCGACTGCTGACCGATCGGGACTTTTTTTCTCGTCTCCTACCCCGACGGTGTTTTGGGCCGATATTTAGACAGTTTAAAAATGACTGTTAAGCGTCGTCGTACAAGCATGCACGCCGAAAGCCGTTTGAATGGTTGCTGGTGGCGCCCGGTATTGGGTTTCAGAGGGCTCT
Organism: Anopheles cracens; assembly: GCA_002091845.1. Lineage (NCBI taxonomy): Eukaryota > Metazoa > Arthropoda > Insecta > Diptera > Culicidae > Anopheles > Anopheles cracens. The sequence goes on from KZ072538.1 coordinate 186,722, forward strand.
CACCCCTGTCCATTCCAGCGTCGGTCGAAAATCGCGCTCGAAATCGCAGCCACCGTCAAACCCGTGGGGACACGTTTTGTAACTCGCCGTCGTCCGCAACGGCGTAAAGTGGCGCTCCACTTGGGGCGCCTCATTTTTAGACGATACGAAACCTTCGAGCGCTGGCTGATTTGCATTTCTTCACGGTGAATTACTACTCGACGGACGCTAATCGACGCCTACGGGCGTTAATGCTCATACAGCCGCGGTGCAGTGCGTCTAATGTCACACGCGGGATAAGGCGAATAGCCAACTTCGCCATCTATTGCGTTGGCGAGCACGTGGTCCGCAAAGGATCGTTCACATAATCCACAGACGAATGGAACGTGATAAAATTCTAAATCAAGATCTTCGTCATCGCGCCCGTCCTACTATGACTTACCGAAGGCCGTGACGGACCGGAATGCTTTGTTAATCCAGCCGATGGTACTTGAGTGCTGTGATGACTTTACGTTTGAAATGCTCTATAAAGACAAAGATGTGTGCTTTCAGCAGCACGGTACGCAAATCATGTGCGTCATATGGAATGAATGGCGAGATTAGTTTATAGTCGGCTCACGAGTTATTTAAATGCATTTCTCCTGATCTTATGATTTGCCTATTTCAGTGCAACACAAGAACTTGTAAAAAAAATCAAACTCGAACAACTCTACGTGCGATCATGTACGAAATTTTGACAAATTTTTCGTGCAGTCGCCAGCTCCCCGACTCAATACGTTTGAAGCTTCTTCTACTGGAGCCTGCTTAAGGGCCACGGTTAACGAGGAAAATAGGTTTACGTTTTCGCAATTTCCTCACGCGGGAAGCGACCTATTTCGTGAGCCTTGCGACGATGTGCGGTCGCACGAATTTAGGCCAAACAGCGGAAATCACCTTGGCGAACCGCGCCGCTGCAAAATTGACGAAAGTAAAAATAATTTTCGTGCACCGCGTGGCCTACGGGTGCGCTTCCCGCAGGAGCTTTTCGGTTACGTTCTTCGGAATCGAACAAATATCGATTTGACCCCGTTCGATTTGGCAATGGTGGCATATTTGCACGCAGTGCAATAGTGTTCACACTTAGGTTGAACCCACCATGCGGGAAATGGTTGCTGGAGTAGATTTTTATTATTAAACAAATTTTCTTTTACTTTTTGTTGTTGAACGAACAAATTTAAAATCAATTTGTATTAGCTTCTTCAATTTCTACGAAAATCTATAAACTTTTGTGACTTTTCTTTAAATTAATTCAAACCAAAAACAATGATTATATTTACACTTACTCCTGCAATATGCGGATCACAATTTCACATCACACTCAAATAAATAATATTACATGTAAATATATTGCAAGTGTTACATATGCAAAACAAGTTGTTACTTCACAAAATTATCCAATTTTGAAAATATAATGTCACTGAAGAAGACACATATTTTTACTCTATAACAAACAATCAATCATTTGGACGGTTTTTATTTTTTATTTTTCGAGTATTTGGCAAACTAAGTGATTTAGTTTTTTTGTTGTAAAATTTAAGGGTTTGATTAATCTTTGTACTACATTTTTACAATCTACTACATTAAAAAATATATATTTTATTCTTTGACATTTCTGATTTGAATATAACATCAAAAACTTAGTAAACAACACTTTTTTCGACCATGAATTTTGAAACCTACACAACTGTGTCACTTAAATAGAATTTTAATACAGTTACAAACGTTTATGGTGAATGGCATATATGTTCTCAAATTAGATTTATTTTTTATTTTATCAAATTTAATCAATTTTTGCTCATATCATCATACCCTATTGAACCTCGACTGTTAGAATTCGATTTGAATTTTTGTCATGTTTATAAAGGGAAGAAAAAATAATAACCTCGAAACAAATTATAATAACTCGAATTTTTTTTATAACATATATTAAATAAAGTAATAAATAAAGTAATTTAATGTTAACGAGTGAATGCCGATTGTTATAGTAATATGTATGACGAACTAATTAGATTGAAATTTTTGTGATCGCTTATCGTGCATCAAAACTAGAACTGAGCTAAAATTTTACATTTCATTCCAACACAACATCACTCACATTACACTTATTTTGTGTGTGTGTTACGGCGGCACACACTTACAGATTTCAGGGTTTTATTCAGTAGTCCAGAATTTTGGTAAGCTACTTAAAAATGTGTGCCCTTTACAATCGTTTCTTTTCCTCTCCTGTTCTCCTGTCGTGTCGATATTCTCCTGTCGTGCTACCCTTTTTGCTCAGTTGTGCTACCACTTCCTTGCTCTGTCGTGCTATCAATCCTTTCTGCCGTCGTCCTATCAATTTAGCCACGCGGTACGCACCGGAACCTGCTATCCAATTCGCTCGGGCGAAATAACAATGCGTTTTATCTTCGCTTAGTGCGTTTCTCCTGTTTCGTCACGGCGATTTCCCAATAGGCGGATTATGTCGCAACAAGAGTGTTAATAGATTTTTTTATTTTTTATTTTATC
>KZ072538.1:241357-252281 GCA_002091845.1 Anopheles cracens
AGTTATAATAACATCCGAAAACAGCTTAAGTGTGTTCACGAGATGAATAATTTGAAACGTATATGTGGAGACGGTAGACTAACACCGGACTATCAAGCCAACAAAGCGCTGTTTAAAACGTCCAACATAGACCGGCGAGATAGATCTGGGAGACCGTTAGGATCGTTTGAACGCAGTTTGAACGGCTCTATGGAAGTATGGAAGATAGTAAGTAGCCAAATAAGGTCAGGCTATTGAACATGATATTTACCCAAACGTTCATTAATAACGGTGAGCAGCTGCTCGTCTAGGACCGAATATTCCAGAATATGAAACAGCAGCGATAGCAGACAGGTCCTGGTTTGTTTCGCTTGCGTTCTCCGGATGATCCAGAACGTACTGTTGCTCAAACCCGAACCGAGATGGGGCTATTTTTTCTTCGATCTTCACTGCCTCGGATGATTCGATGAATTCGGATGAAGACAGCGATGCCGTGCGTGCTTGCTGTTGCTGCCGTTGGGTGAGGTGTTTGTACCGCCAATCAGCCGACGCTCATTTCCACCACTTGCGGCACACCACGCGCCGCTCGATCGTTCACGGACGACCGTGCACCATCCGGAGTATCAAGAGTCGGGTTGAAAAATGTCTACTCCGCACCGCTTTCACTAGGAACGCACACACACACACGGACACGCACACAGGTCTGTGGTGGAGAGAGGGTGCGGCGGCACAGGCACCGTTCTTTTCTTAACTTTGTTTACTATTGGCCGATGGCGTCAAGCGCATCGCAGCGCGCATACCAGCACTAATACCGCCAATATACACCAGTACCGCCGCCGCCGCTCACACACTTCGTCCGGAGCGAAGATTAGTATTTATAGAATAAAAATTGTAACAAATCAACATAATGTTTTTTTGCTTCTAATTTAAACCGCATTTCAGCGGCGCGGCGCGTGCACCCAACTCCCGCTGTGCTCTCTGCTCACGGGAAGTGTTACTTCAATGCTCCATTTGTTAGTTCTTCGCGAACACTACACGCTGTATTCGACATGGAAACGTGATGGATTACCTATGTTCAAATGTATCGGGAAGAAGAGGAATACATTTAGAGAAACTGCTCACTGTTCCCTTACACACAGGAAAGTCCGAAATCAAGAAACACGTTGGTTCTAGCATTGTCCATTCCCCAAATGGTGTCATCCCAATCAATAAAACCATCGATAAACCGACGAGTTCATGCCGCACAGGGCAGCTAGTGAGTCAATCGTAGGGAAAACACCGCTCGCCCACTTCGGTGTGCCCAACCACACCACCACCACACGCCACCGGCGTAGTATTTGCAACACAAAACGTCACCATTGTGCACGGCACGGGTAACGTAAATACACTACGGACGACGGCGCGGTGCCGGGTGAAGGTGTTGCACACAGTGTAGTATATCTTCACTATTTTTACTCCGTCTGTATATGCTTACACTTTCGCTTTCCTTTCGCGTAAGATGGTTGTTTGGTACGCGCGTGTGAGTGCGTGTTGTGCTATTGTGCTTGGTAGTAGTACCACCACCACCACCCGAAGTAGTGGCTTTGTTGTTGCCGTTTTTTTTTTATTTGCCGTTCTGTTTTGTTTTATGCCACAAGTTTCGGTGTGCGTGAAGACCCCTAATGCTGTCACGAGTCAGTCGGGGTTTGTATCTGTATCACGGTTGTTCATTGCATTTGTAGATCTCTTTTCACCGCCACCGTTTTTCGCTCCAAGGTTTCCTTTCCCTCACCGCGGTGCGGATTGGATTGGAGGAACACTTTTGAAGTCGAAGCCCCCGATGATACCGACGTGTACTAAGCCAGCCAGCGCCAGGAGGGCCGACTTTGGACGGCTGGCAGCAGACTGACACGCTGAAGACTAAGGCTGGTGGTGGGTTTGGAGTGTTTGTGTGCGAGCGTTTGCAACATTCATGTACGGATGTGCCACTGGGTCGTCGACACAGAGAAGTGTGTACATTTTATTCCACCCGCGAAGACGTTACAGACGCTACACACACACACACCGGGCCTGGATAGGAAGCGGCAGTTCCATCGACCTTCGCACACGGTGTGCGATACTTGTTTCCAAACGTGCACATACTATGCTTTTCCTAACACAAAGTTTCACTCGCACCGGGTGGTGTCTCACTGCGTGCCAAGCAGCTCTCCTCTCCTGGGTCACCTGGCGCCGCCCCCTGACACCCTTCTTCCCTGTGGTGGGTCGCGGTATGTTTGGTCGTTTTGTTATGATTTGCCTTTAAGCGAGTACGCTCCGGAAACGTCACGGATGCTTTTATGATCGTGACTAGGCCCGTCCACCAGCAAATCCGGCTAATGCAGTGATACCGGGTTGTGATTGGCACGTTGATGGGAAAAAGGCACATCGGACACGCTCCGGCCGGAACACTCTGAGGAAGTGCATCGCATTTCTATGTTACGGATGGATCACAACCCAGCGTAATATCCGTTGTGTTTTTCTTTTCTAATTGCAAACGATCTATTTCGTGCGCACAGAAACTAAGGCCAAATTTCGGCGAGCGGTTTCTGGCGTTATACATATAGACGGGTTATACGGTTTGGTTATTTTAGCTGACACAGCTCGAAAGAACTGAGGCAACATTCGGAGCGCGTTCTCATCATTTTCGCCTACCGCTGGGCCATCTTTTTGAAAGCGGATACTCTGATATAGGTTCACATTCCGACACGACCCGTGTTTCCATTTCCGACTCGAAAGATCGACCATTCAAATCCACTCATGCGTACGGTGGGAAAGAAATCTCACCAATCAAACACAAACTTACGAATAAAATATAGCAAAAAAACGCGCACACACACACACACACACACACACACTTCGCAAATGGAAGTACCCGGTGCGCGCGCGAGGACGCCGGCAAGGCCTTCCGCGGACGTGCCGTATCGCGCAAATAACGCTTCTTTACATCTGGTGCGAGCCGCGGTGGTGGTCAAGCAAGTCAAGTCCAAGATGCACCCTCATCACCACCAACACACACCGCAGAGAGCAGGGCAGAGCTGCTGTCGACTGTCTCGCAAGTCGTTCCGGGGTGGAAGCTTGCTCGATGTTTAGTACAATTATATCGGCAGGTACCGTACGCGATGCAACCAACTGTGAAATCGCGAAATCGCACTGCACAACCCGAAGCGCACATAATAATCACAATGCCTCCGGTGCGCTGCCACGGTTTTGCCACGGGTGAGGGATGCATTCGGCACGGTATGATAGTTTATGTTGTGCACTGGAGTGCAAGATGGCTATCCATTGCATCCAGCAATTCATGTTAGAAGACGACTTAGTTAAGACACGTTATTCGCAACACTTTGAATGCCTTTTAACAAGCAGCACCGTGTAAAACGTCACACAAGCCAATACGATCATTCGTTGCGATCAATCAACGCTTGTCTATCGAGGTAATAACACTAAGTACCCATACCCCCACACTACCAGCTACATTATCATCATGAAGGAAACATCTTTTTGTCACTATGAAACCCAATCCACACTGATAGCGTCCCCGCCATACGTCAGGCTAGTTCGATAGTTTACAATCATTGCAAACTGGCGAAACAAAACATAACACTAATCGTACACTTTTTGCGTTCGCCAGAAACACTAGACTGCATGATGCCCTCTCCCACCTCTACACACACACACACACATACGCGAGTGCGGTTCACGTACTCATACGCTTCATTAAATTGCACGCGGAAATTCGCAGTACAGGACCGCACGACCGCCGTCGTCTCTAACGACTTCACCGCTCAAGTGCACCGCACACCAACCGCTGCAACCGAAGCGCACTGCGTCCGACACTTTGCACGGCGTAAGATGAACTGCCGCCTGCGTGTGTGTTTACGCGGCTGGCCACGGACGTGCTGCCAGCTTCCGACGGCTCGGGAAGCTCGGACGGCCGCTCACTCGTCGCCTCGCACTCGCGCTTCCAGCGTGCTCATCACCAATTGACTGCTCACTTCGGGGCCAGTAGCCGATTGCCGCCGACGCGAACGCGAACGCGGACGGGCAACCGATCCGCGCCGAAAAGCACCGATATATCCGCCAGCGTCAGCTCTTCGACCATAGAAGCAAGCACGCCACACGCAGAGGGATTCTACCGACTAAAATCATTGATAATGCTCCTCACCAACCTTACCTAACCACCCTCCACCCTCACCCTGCAGCATCGGATTCGACTGCCACCCACAACACGAGAGGACGGGCGGCGTGAGCATAGCTGGTCGAGTGGGAGCGAAGGTAAAACCGTTGTCGCTTCCCGGCGCTCTCTACATGTAGATCTCGCCCTCTCTCTCTCTGTCTCTTCGGTTGGGCACTGCTTCTCGTCGCTTAAAAGGCCGGATCTCGGCTTTCGCGGAACTGGGAAAGCAGATCCGGTCGGTTCTTCGGTGTTTCGGGTGTTCGTGCCGCCATGAGTGCGCGGCACGAGCTGAAATGAGTGATTTTAATGGCAATCGGATAGAGTGGCAGCAGCGCGCGCACACACACACACAGTACGATCCAGAGCATGGCCATGTAACAGTTACTAGGTGGCGTATGGTGATTGCGCCAAACGACACAAATAGGGGACAATTGTTGATGTTGTTGTTGATTTTTTGTTTGACGCTATTACACAGCGGGTGAGAATTATGTTCGCACATGAACAATGGTGAACAATTGTTGGGTGATACTGTGGTTGATGCACTACACGCTTGCACTGGATAAGTAAAGTTACAAATTTTCGGGTATGAGTCGAAATTTGATTAGAGAATCAGCGTCATTTTTTTAAGCTTGCTTATGCATGTTAAATTGGCCAAATTGTAAATAAAAACTCACAATAAAAACCATCGAAATTTCGGCAAATCTTTGACCATCGATATTTAGGCACAATGAACTTACAAACCAATTAAACAAAAAAAGTTATGTAAAAGTTTTGCGCGAAGGCTTGTACTAAAAACGTTCCGTTTTTTTTACACTAAAATGACACATTTGGACCCATTCAGACGGCCCAAAACATATGTAAATCAATTAAAATTGAAATCAGAGTTCAAATGTTCGCCCATTTTTAGTTCTTTTTTATGAAAATAATTGTACTAAGTATTGTACTAAAAGCTCTCTGAGTACAAACAGATTTCCATATATTCTATTCGATTTCCATTTGAGGACATACAGTGACGGTTAAAAGTATAGGACAACGTTCGAAAGCAATGGATGATTCTTTGGAGTTTATTTGAAGCGTAACTCCTGACGATATGAATTAGCCTGATGTAGAAATAAGTATGAAAATGAGGTTTTTATAGGATACCATCTGATAATAAGCTGTACAGTAATCTGTCTCATATTACGCATACCGCCAAACAATTTGAGCAAACATTCTTAAGCTGTTTTTAGACGTATCGCGATTGTCGCGCCGCGATTGACGTTTGCGACTTTTGACAGCTGTGACGTCAGCAACTCTATACGAAAAAAACGAATCGCGCGTGATTTCGTACACGGTACACACACGGTACACTGCGATTCAAACCTCCAGCGCGATTATCGCACAGTTTAGCTCATTGACAGCTTCGCAATACAACAGTTGTCAAGGTCAATTTTGGAATATTCTTCAGAAACTGGCAGTAATGCGTGTGGAAACGGCTTTAAGTTGTAATTGATGATGTACAAAATAAATTTTCTGTTGACGGTCACAAGTTAAACAATAATATAAACAATAGCAAAGGTTACAGATTGACAGTTCCGCAATATAACAGTACTCCAGCACGATTTTGGCAGATTCTGCAGCAACTGTGCTACGCCGAGCGCAAATCGCAGCGCGATAATCGCAATACGTCTGGAAACGGCTTTAAGTAGCTATTCAAATGAAGTTTAATGATTAATGTAAGCGAGTTCGTATAGCAGATGACAGATTTTAATTAAGGCTGTCTTCTTCAACCAAAAGAAAATGAAATGATTGGATTTAAACGCATGACATTCAAAAGGATTTTCCAATAATTTATTATTATTGTTACATATATTCGAAATAATTTCGTAACGATATGAATCCTGTAAATACTTAAAGATGACACCAAAAAACATGAACAATTTTTAAGTGGTTTTATCGATTTAGCCATCACTGTGAAAACCTGCAAAAAGGTGCCGTTTTTTTAAGTTGAATCAAGTAATGGTTTACAAACCCAACAGACGTACTAATAAGATAAAATCCCTCTTTGCAATTACAAAAATACATTGGAACAAGCAAAAAAACACCATCTTTAATTGTAGAGCCGCTTGTGAGTAAACATGAAACTTGTGAGTAAACACAAACACCAACCAAGGAGGAGTGAAACATGCGTGCATCGATCCTTCCAGTTACTAGAAGCAACAGACACTTGCCGCCGCCGGTGTGCCGCCCGGGGCTCTGCCGACTGTACCGCTTCGCGAGGGCTTAAGCGCACTGGAGTACTAGCAGCATGTTGCCAGCTGCACACGTCGGGGGAGGGAAAAGCGGCGTCGGCGTCCACTTGCAGAGCTCTGTAGTACGGTGGCTGGCGACTCACGAAACCGTCCCCACTCATATCCCGCCAGCAATCTGTCAGCTCTGCGTGAGAAACGCTGGAGAAGCAGCGGAAAAATGCGCACTCGCTCGAGCACACGTGCTGGCCCATTTCCGGTCCCGATCATCGTCGTGGTATATGTGGGGCCCCACATCAAGGGGAGGAGAAGAGTGCGCGAACGACACCCACGCGAAGCGGTACAAAATTTTGCAGAACTCAGGAGAGTGTGTCATCTCTGGCCGTAATGTTCTCGCCAACATCATCACCACCTCCATCACCCCCTGAAAGAAGCGTTCGGCTTTTTGGTATCCAAACGACGCCGAGATGTGCGGCTAAAGAGTGTTAATTCGTGGGGTAACCGTGGAGCGTCTTCTCCGGAACCGTGGCCATCGTCTTGTACGCGAAGCGAAGAACCGCCGCCGCCGATCCAAATCTGCTCATAGGCACTCGCGGCCCCCACCGGAGGGTTCTTCTTCGTCGGGTGGCCTCAATCGCAATCAATGCGCCTCTCTCGCTCGCGTTCGGAACATGGCGCAATGTTCGTCTCGTGCGAGATCCCCAACAAAACCCGAACCCCAAACGCCACACACCACGCGCGCATTCCAGAAAGGATTGTTTATGGCCCGTTGCTTCGCTTCGCCGGTTGCGCGGCACACGGCGTAGCCGGACGACGTTGAGTTTACGAGAAACAAAGCAGAAGCAGATTGGGCACGAGAGGAAATCTGATCAGAATCATAATCACAGTTCGCTATTTGTGCTCCCGCTCTTGTTGTGCACAACCTGTATGTGTGTACAATCATTTATCACTGTCAGGGGTTGCTAACGCTGCCGAGGCGCGTTTGAAATTGAGAAAACGCACCGTGCCAAGTAGCTGTCGACTTTTCTATATTATATTATCTCATTTAACGATGTTATTTTAATAAATTACGCAAAAAAAACTTTTATGGAGTTGACATACAACTGGAAGTGTCTCAAAATCATTTTGTTAACTTGGTTACCAATTTTGGGTCATGCCAAAGAATGATATTCGATTTTTTACCATCTAATGCCCAACAATTCTCTCTCAGATAATATTGCTTTGTCATTTGCATCTTAGAAGCAACATGAACGAAGGTTCAACGCAAGAGAAACAAGCACAAAAATGCTTGCAAAACTGTAGTGCTGTAGTTACATTTTTTAAATCACGAAAACACTCCCGACGAAGCCGTTTTTACTACGAGATAATATGTTTGTTCGCTTCGGGAGAAGCAGTTCTCTCTCGGGGTTTTCGAAATCTCTCTCGCCGCTCTATGTGATTTTGCGTCATAATGTTCACTCTGAAAGCTTAAATCGTTCATTGTGAACATTCTCGTTCAATACAATATCCGAACCCATTGTACCGAGGCAGAAGAACATTTTAAAACTGTTAAATCGTATAATTACTTGATTTTTCTTTATGCAATCTGACTGGTGAAAATCTCACTCGTGGAAGCGATACTAAAGTGATTACTAGGGCCGTTATAATACACCAAACACTAATATTTTCAAAGTGTAATAAAGTTGATAAAAGCGTAACATAATTACATTGTCATAATTGTAAACCAAAAACACAAAAAAAACAATGAATAAAAATGACAACTACAGAACTCAGTTGCTCAGCGTTAGCGGTGCCGGTGCCCATCACATGACCGGTATCAAAATCGAATATGAACCGTCTATGTCTTTGATGGCATAAACAAAGTTAGTAAGTATTAACACGACAGGCTTAAATCGTTACGTTAAAAAAGAAGAAAAAAATGTAATTAAATAATTAAAATATGAAATATAGATTCATTTATATACAAGGTAAACTAATAAGAAACGATACAAAAAGATAATAAAAAATTAAAATCGAAGACAAATTTACATCACATTTCCATCGCATCAGTCAATCATACCAGGGTAAAGATATGATCTATGAAGTGAAAAAATACTTTTTAACGTCAAAATGAAAGTTATTGAACCAGAACTTCCTATCCAATATCTGACATATGAAGAAATGGACAATAAATAACGTATGTACCAAGAAAGTACAGCAGAATGGTATGCATTAGAACAATAAGGTGTTAAGTATTAGCTCCTTAGTAAATATTGACTCCAAAACACAAGTTCTAAATAACTAAACAGTTGAAAGCTCTAATATAATCAAAATTCAAAAATAATCTCATCGTTATAGGCGTCACTGTAAATCGTTCATATGATTCATATGGACGTTAGATGCCATTGATATTTTATACAATAATGGATTTTATATCGATAATGTGTGCAATTAATAAAATAAAGATGGTTGAACTAAGAAATAAAGATAAAGTGTATTTCAATTAGCTATGTGTTACCAACTTGCAAATAGTAAATGCATGTATTTTCCACTGTTACCATCATCAGAAGCAAAGTTGTTTGCAATTTGGTCATAACCACCAATAATATTCCACTTGAAACAAACAAACTGATGGAGGTTGATGCAATGCACGAAATAAAATAATATAAAACGCTCTCTTGAAACCAGAACAGTGAGCAGATTGAATTCCAGTCCAAACGCAGGGGTGACATCATTTTAATTTAATTAAACCTATAAACCCAGCGCAAACAATACTCAGTTCATGGACGTTTGCTTTCCAGTGTGCGACGGCAACAACTGCATTCGTGTGAGGACCCGTGAGTACTGTACTGGAATCTTGAACATTTTTCCATCCGTTGTTGCATCGTTATAATACACCAAACACTAATATTTTCAAAGTGTAATAAAGTTGATAAAAGCGTAACATAATTACATTGTCATAATTGTCAACCAAAAACACAAAAAAAAAACAATGAATAAAAATGACAACTACAGAACTCAGTTGCTCAGCGTTAGCGGTGCCGGTGCCCATCACATGACCGGAGATTGAATTCCAGTCCAAACGCAGGGGTGACATCATTTTAATTTAATTAAACCTATAAACCCAGCGCAAACAATACTCAGTTCATGGACGTTTGCTTTCCAGTGTGCGACGGCAACAACTGCATTCGTGTGAGGACCCGTGAGTACTGTACTGGAATCTTGAACATTTTTCCATCCGTTGTTGCATCCGTGCACGAATCGGAAACAAATGACAAATAATCACAGCGCTCTGACTGACGTCCACGTCCACCCCACCGTCCGTACGCCATCTGACGCTGATTCACAGCACCACGACCAAGAGAGCTTCTTGTGAATGGAATGTTGGCCTCATTAGCCGCAGCAAACTCTCTCAAGCACGCTTTTTGTGGCCGGCTAAGAACATGTCGATTGAAAAGGCTTGAAATGTTAACTTAAAATTCAACTAAAATACAAAGGAACCATTTTACACGCTTTAACTGCAAAATGTTATGTTACAAAAATATTGGAAAAAACATATTCTCATCAGGATGAAACGAAACGAACGAGAGTCGGGTTTAAAAGGAATATCCCAACACCTGACGGACATCGACGCATCGCACCGAACGTACGAGCTGTCGTTTTCTTCCATTCTCACCCTACAGCCAACTGTTAAACGCACGATTTAATGAGGCTTCTATGCAATGCAACATGATCCATCCACCGAACAGTATTAGCAAAGCGGTACGCCCCGGCAGTTACAGAATACAGTTCGTTCCACGGTCGCCATCGCTTCCAACGCCCCGTGAACCTTCCCGCTTCGAGACTATTTTAACCCTGCCGCAGCTGTTTCCTTGACGAAGGGTAATGTGTCGTAATAAAAGTGTAACTCGCACCAGCAGCCATTGCTGTCTTCGCCGACGTAGCATAAAGGTTTCTCTCAACGCCGTCTATTGTAGTGCCGGTGTGACGAAAGAGTTGCATCAGTCGTGGCACTAGGGATTGTTGCTGCACAGTGTACTTCCGTTTTTTGTCCAGTGTCTCGCGCGCCAAAGCCACGTAATGGATGCCAGACAAAAAACATAGCGTCAATCGTTGTCAATGCAGGATACATGAAGTCAATACTATGGTCTAAACGGGTAGTATTTTGTTCTCTCTGCAAGCTTCGTACCATTGAAAACAAATTATTTACTTTAAAATATTGACAATGCGAAATATGAGCCATGTCTATAGTGACGCCGTAATCTTGAAATCAATTTGCATTTTTCGTTTGAAAACTACAACAAAATCTTCTTTGTCAAACATATATTTTGATTCAAACTGCAACTATATCTTTCGAATCCCAATTTATGACTCAAAGCCTGCATAACAGTTCAATAGTACCAATTTTTTTCATTTCAGTGATGAAGACGGGTATGTTATGATTGTTATATCATATTATTCAATCCTAATCATAAAAACGATGTAACACGTCTCCATTGACAGCCGGATATAAAAATAAGAGTTTATGAATGGTATATATTCATAT
>KZ072538.1:283654-294265 GCA_002091845.1 Anopheles cracens
TTAACCGTAGCTAGATAGTCAGCCAATCAGGAGATATCTGCGACCTAAGAATTTGGAACCGATTCTGTCGTATGGAGACCCTGCTACTATGACTGAACCATATAAAATGTGCAAAATATCAATCTCAAGTATAACAACAAGACACCAACAAAATTTTAGCTTTTTCTGCTGAAAAAGCTTTTGCTAAAGTAACCAAAGTGTCATAAATGTGCCGATGGATTTCGGCCGTTTGTGTCTAGGCCAATTGGTTGCAGTGCATAAACTAATAAGCTGTCAAAAATCGGAAAGGTTAAATGATCCTAATGTGATCACGGAAGATGTTTACATCATTCCAACTTATACTATTGGGAACATTTGCTGCAGCAGAATGTAACGAAGGTGTGTTATAAAGCACAGAGCAAATATCTAAATCGAGATCGACAACGCCGTGGTGATTAATGCAAAAACCGTAAACAAACTATATCCTTTTTCGCGAGGAGATCTACCATTTTACAGCTTGCTGCAAGTACATTCTCCTCCATCATCAGTCAAAAATGTTAAATAAAATGCGTACAGAACGTCAACGGTAGAGACACATCCGATGTACGCTGAGAAGTGCTAGTCGCCTCACGGAGATGCAGACCCTTTTGCAAGAAGTTCAACTAAATTATCTGACCGGCGACCCCTGCAACTTACCCTTTGCCATGAATAAAACGCACCCGACACGAAACCACTTATCCGGGTGGCTCTCGGGAAGCATTCTCCCTCGGTGAGAGTAGAGCAAATCCCGCTCAGCAATTGTGTCTCTTGTTGCTTGAGTAGCGTACGTGCAGTCAGCCAAACGGAAAGGAAACGGCAGCACCAAACAATACGAAGAAGCAAGGTGGAACACACTGCGTTTAAAATCCACAAGAAACGACCCCTTCTTACAGGGGGGGTTGTTAGTTAGGAAGGGTTTCAGATGAAAGGGGAGGGTTTGATGATGAGAATAAAAAAGTGAAGAAAAAAGTTACACAGAGAGAGACAGAGAGAGAGAGAGGGAGGCAGAGAAAGAGAGCGAACTGGAGAGAAAACGACAACGATAGGCAAATATAGCAAGTGCGACATTGAAGAAATTGCTGAGCACAGTAAAACACTCCCCACGTACGGTGTGGCGGCGAAGGTTTGCGTCCACACTCTCGCAGACTCGAAATATTACGCGGCGACCGTGTGTGCCTCAGTGCCGCCCCGTGGCCGCCTTTCCAGCGCTTGACGACGTGCCGGACGGACAAAGCCCGTCGTCGGCGACGGGGCCCAAAACGGAAGAGACAAAGCGGACGATGGAAGTAAACACCCGGAGCTGACTGAGGCTTGCCAAATCGGATGTAACGCGATTGGGGTGAGCCGCAGCCATGCGTTTTAGTTCTAAACATTGCTACGGTGGCCCCGGTTCCTTGCGTTCGATTCGATGGAACGCTTAGACACCGGATAAGACATCTTCAGATATTCACACTTGTCCGAAGTAGCCAGAGCAACTTCCCACCGTCAGCCCAAACATCCATTCAGTTGATGCGTGGCGAATGACTGCCCCGTTATCAATATTACCACTACGACGCGTTACAATTTATTTAACGCCTATTTTATTCTTCTCCTAAACACGCCTTATCTCGTTCCGATCCGAAGTGTTGCAGGTTTTTTTCTATGTTTTTTTTATTATTCACACACTGTCGACGACAACACGCTTGTGGTGTCGTCTAAGTAGGATAGTGTGCCTTTGCCGTGTGGTTCTCGCTCGTTCGAATACATTAGCAGACAGAATTCATTCAACGTATTATTCTTTTCCCTTGTTCACTTTTTTAAACATATTCGACAAAATATTTATTAAACCAAACCGTACAACTTAACTTATGTGTGTTGAACTTGTTTGTGTTATCACTTTCTAAAGGTTGGTTCAAGTCTAAAGTTCAATCACTTTCTAAAGTTTGTGTTATCACTTCTATGCGCTATTGTTTATAAACTTGTTCGATGGCATTATACATCGGCTACAGGTTTGCAGCGTAATGTACAGTTTGATTTATAGAAACTTGTCTATAAATGTTAATTGATGCTTCAGGGTAGCCCAAACGAATAATAATCTGACTCAATATCCTATTTCAAAGACTTTTTTAAATTTATTTAAACCTATTTTTAACATAAACATGAAAGGTTACTACTAAATTTGCTAAGCGGAGATAGAACTCAAATAGGATCAATCATTATCTATCAGAGTTTATCATCGCAGTAAACAAGCATATCAATGATCATCACAAGAACTGCATTTTCCAATTTAGCAATCGAATCGTTGATATACAATGATATCATTAGTTTTATTAACAGCTTTTACTATCAATAAGCTTTCACTATCAATAGTATTACTATAAATAGAACGAAAAATTTAATAAGAATGTTTTTTATGTAAATATGACAGCCGTAGAGGTCGTATTGTCAGTGTCCAAGTACACTGACCGATATTTTTGGCCTCAGGGCATTTCCTCTCTGTCGTTTGACCTTATCCCGGGCCTACTCGGTATACAAATGTTTATATTTGATTTAAAAAAAACTGTATTGTACATTCCCTTCACACGCATGTGCATGAGACAAATTTTCGGAAGCATTATATTCGTACGAAACTTAGAAAAAATATAACACGAAGAACAAAATAAAAAAATAATAGATGCATGTTATTGACATTGTCTGGATCACAAAAATAACAAATTGAACGATGTAAAAAATGTGTTCTTACCCATTCCTCATACCTACCATATCACATCCAATGCCAACATCATAAGCCAGCAATGTAATGAAATTTCAAGATTTTTTTACAAAAGTAAATGTATTTAGCAGACGGTTAACATTACCAAGCAAAGTCTTCAAGAATCGCTAGTTAATAGCTCATCATGCAATTAGTCAGTCTTCATGCATCATGCTATTAGTCAGTCAGTCTTAGTATAAAAGCATCGTTTGTCGCTAAGCCTCTCGTAAAAACAAATAGCAGTCAAACTATCCCTGTTGTTCCAGAAGTTTAACCCTTTTTCACTCGATCATTGTGTGCAATCGCAGCACCTAAACGAAACCCTGCCTACACTGAATCCCCCAAGTGTAGAACCGATTCGCTGTATGCATTCACAGTCGCTAAATGAAGCACTTCGAATGTAGAGCGCGGTACCAGATCAACGGAATGTGGTGGTCGCAAAGCAGAAAAAACGGCTTCCACCTTCTTTTGCATTTGAAAACAACACTACCACTTAACACCGACAAAAGCATTCCGATGGTGTTTGTATCTGCGCCGCACGATCACGTGGCGATAGAAATATTTTCCGACCAAACTCTCCACCAGTGAAGCTGTAACGTACACGCTTCTATGCTCTAACAGGTTTGAACGATCGTAGTTATCATTAAATAATTTCAAAGTGTTAGGCTCACTAAACTAAACTTATTCTATCAGCAAAAGCAAATTTTAACAGTAAGCGGTTACATCGTATCTCATAAGTGAACGGAGGCTCACTAAACTAAACTTATTCTATCAGCAAAAGCAAATTTTAACAGTAAGCGGTTACATCGTATCTCATAAGTGAACGGAAAAAAGCATTATTAGTAAGACGCGTATTCACAAAACCATTCGAGGTATAGAATAGTTCAATAAATGTTTAGAAATCAATATTTTAAGAATCAATCATTGACATCTGTTTTCAAAGTATTTGACATTGGCTTAGGTTGTATGTGTGGCGTGGTGAAAAAATATTTGGCATGGTCTATCTTAAGGTTGATATACCATCGTCAGGTTGATCGACCATCGCGGTCAAATGCATCGTTATAATGATCTACTGCACATTCGATGATTGTACATTAGATTGTCAATTACAGGATCAATGACACAGCATGTCTCTGTCCAGATTGGCGTAAAAACTGCTCAATTTATTTCTATCTTGAACTAACTATTTTGCGACGAATTTGCGTCGCACGCATAATTTGAACCCCTGACAAAAAACAAAAACAATTATTTTGCCTCGCCAATAACAAAAAACAAAAACAACTTTCGAATCTTTTTCACGTGCAACAAACATTACGTCGAACCGCTTGGAGCGTGCAGGGAATTCCCATCCAGCAGTGTCAAACGGAAAAGTCAAATTAATTTTATCTTATCACATTCCGGCGGTTTATTAAACGCTGATACGGTTTTCTTTCCGCTAACTTTGACACGGATTAGAATCGTTAGGCAGTGCGAATTGACATTGAACAAATTACGCTTCTATGCAGCATTAAGGTTAAATTGAATACAAAGCTAACGATTTCGAATGTTGCTAACAAAATTACTTAGTTCATCAAATCAAATAATAAAATAATATAAAATATCAATTAAATGTGTTCGCGTTCTTCTAGCCAAGGCAGCTGGTAGCATTTATAACTCACAGCTCTCTATAACTCTCAGCTTCAGTGTTAAGAACATGTATGGCGGTATATTTTATAAAACTAGTTTAATGTATCTATAAACTGTTATTTTTCATATAACACCCTGCTGAAGGTGAGATTTTTCTCATTGTGAGCTGTACTGATTATCGCACCCTTACTAGCTCGAACATGAGCTTTCACACAAATTGCAACTTTTATATCTTTTTTCATCCAGAACACCGGCAAAGATGAACCTTGCTCTATCCCGCATAAGTTTGGTATGCATAACGCACTGAAACGCGCTTGAATGTGGTGGTCGCGGTACTAGTATGGACAGCCTATTCCAGCATATGATACGCTACGCCAGCCACTGAAAACAAGCAGACGGAGGGGAAATACAGACGCGAGCCGGGAGGAAATATCCCAAACGATGTCGTCGCGAAGGGTAACCCACGAGCGAACGGCCCGAACGAGACCGAAACATGCACGCCGTCCTAAATCTCTGGGATACGGAGAAGATTCACTGCGGTCCTTCCGCCGGTTGATCCAACGGCTACCCTCAACTACATCTTTAGCCTTTCCCAACACATCCACACTGCGCATCCCTGTACAGTTCCGCCGCACATCAATGCACACACGTGCGGGACCATCAGACGAACCAGCAGAAATAACACAGGGACACAGGATAGGCCAACACACACATCTATACGCACAGCTGCACGATGCAACAGGGACACGGGCCAAGCACTGGTCTGTACCACGAAAGGGCTCTCGTTCGCAATAACCATGTCGGGCGTTATAAAAATCCAATTGGAACAAGAAAATGAATCTGTAAAATACGACCAGAAAACAACCAAAATAATGACAGATGCACTTCTGCGGTTGCTTCCTCCGTACATTCCTCGTTTTTCTATCTCTCTTTCTCTCATAAGCACTCTCCATCCCATACTGCCACTTATGAAATCGTCTTCATCCTTTCCTTATCCTTTCCTTACGCCGGGTTCATTGTTTCTGTTTTCTTCACTTAGTTCTGTTTTCTTCCGTTTTGTTCGATCACAATTAGTTTGACTAACGACCGAAAGCATTCTTTAAAAGAATTCATAAAATTCCAGCACTAATTCAAAACAAACTTTATGAAACGTATGTGCTTTAGTAATCACTTTTGTACTCTACGACTGCATTCACAGTCGCTAAATGAAGCACTTCGAATGTAGAGCGCGGTACCAGATCAACGGAATGTGGTGGTCGCAAAGCAGAAAAAACGGCTTCCACCTTCTTTTGCATTTGAAAACAACACTACCACTTAACACCGACAAAAGCATTCCGATGGTGTTTGTATCTGCGCCGCACGATCACGTGGCGATAGAAATATTTTCCGACCAAACTCTCCACCAGTGAAGCTGTAACGTACACGCTTCTATGCTCTAACAGGTTTGAACGATCGTAGTTATCATTAAATAATTTCAAAGTGTTAGGCTCACTAAACTAAACTTATTCTATCAGCAAAAGCAAATTTTAACAGTAAGCGGTTACATCGTATCTCATAAGTGAACGGAAAAAAGCATTATTAGTAAGACGCGTATTCACAAAACCATTCGAGGTATAGAATAGTTCAATAAATGTTTAGAAATCAATATTTTAAGAATCAATCATTGACATCTGTTTTCAAAGTATTTGACATTGGCTTAGGTTGTATGTGTGGCGTGGTGAAAAAATATTTGGCATGGTCTATCTTAAGGTTGATATACCATCGTCAGGTTGATCGACCATCGCGGTCAAATGCATCGTTATAATGATCTACTGCACATTCGATGATTGTACATTAGATTGTCAATTACAGGATCAATGACACAGCATGTCTCTGTCCAGATTGGCGTAAAAACTGCTCAATTTATTTCTATCTTGAACTAACTATTTTGCGACGAATTTGCGTCGCACGCATAATTTGAACCCCTGACAAAAAACAAAAACAATTATTTTGCCTCGCCAATAACAAAAAACAAAAACAACTTTCGAATCTTTTTCACGTGCAACAAACATTACGTCGAACCGCTTGGAGCGTGCAGGGAATTCCCATCCAGCAGTGTCAAACGGAAAAGTCAAATTAATTTTATCTTATCACATTCCGGCGGTTTATTAAACGCTGATACGGTTTTCTTTCCGCTAACTTTGACACGGATTAGAATCGTTAGGCAGTGCGAATTGACATTGAACAAATTACGCTTCTATGCAGCATTAAGGTTAAATTGAATACAAGGCTAAAGATTTCGAATGTTGCTTACAAAATTACTTAGTTCATCAAATCAAATAATAAAATAATATAAAATATCAATTAAATGTGTTCGCGTTCTTCTAGCCAAGGTCTTTGATTAAACTTAATACAGAATGCTACAAACTGTGGTTGGACTTAATATGTTTCGTTATGTTACATTTTGTTTGAACTATACAAGCTACAGAGGGTGGGGAGGTGGTCGAAAATGCTTAATTAAATTACGTAATTCATAAATTGCCGATATTGTAGCGCATAGAATCTGCAGAAAGACCGAATTTGGCTCGCCAGTTGAACTTTGTGAGCCAATGGGTTAACAAATCCTCAGCTTTCGGTTTTAAACCACTTAAGTAGGTCGAAAATACAAGTGAAATTACAACAATGGTTATCATACAATCATTGCCTGCCATTTCTGATCTTCCTTACCCCAACTATACTCGTAGCTGGATAGTAAGCCCTACGTACGGGGATAGATTAGCACCTACACCAGCTATAGGTGTGTAAAACCGTACACTCTGCAGTTACAATCGCCCAAACAAACGTTTATTCGAACGTTACTTCAAATTCGATATGCGTTTTCCCAACAAGAACCACTGGCTCACGTCATCATGACAAACCATTGAACAAAAAAAAACTAAAAGACACATTATAGAAGCTAGCTAAACAGCATAGGGCCCCACTGCGTTGCATATGACAGCGAGAATGCGAGAAATTTCGATAATTGCTTATAATAACACGGAAGAGATATCCACCCAAAGCTGTGTTCATACCTCACAGTCCAACACGACACCAAAGCCGGATAGCTAACTTGCTGACAACCTCATTAGGTACCATCTCGCTCGGTTGCATTTCATTTACGTGCTATTAGAACACTTAAAAACAACGCGAGGTGAGTTCAATAATGATTTATCTGTATGCACTAAACAGAAAAACAAAAACCAATTCTTCTTTAAGCTATTTTACAACATAATATAGCATTTCTCTCAATTCAATTCAATTTCCCACTTTTCAAATGTTAAGTTTCATTTTTGTATGGGTTTGTTCGACTAATGCTTATAAGCGACCGAAATTTGAGATACGCTAATTTTTGCGGCTCGTACTATTGGCGCGGCAGAGATGTGGATGCTCTGCAGCAGGTTGACAATTTTCTGGTGAATTTTAGAATTAGAATTACCATGCCAATATTAACCCTGTCTTTAACAACCAAAAACACAACACATGCCTGACAACCGGGCTACCCGAGTAGCCAGCGACTTCGAATGTGAATAACTTTTTAATGCGTAGTACTGTTTAGTGCTTAACTTAGAGTAACTTAGATCTAATATGTTTTTCTATAACGCATACAGAAAAAATATCCAGAGTTTTTGAAAACTAGATCCGAATTTTTCAATACGATTTTAATGAAAAAAATTAAAAAGACACACTGTCAAAATGACACTGCCTGCATTTCGATGGTGCTATAGGACATTACGTGATGTTAGCTGACTTACGCAAAATGTTATACCACCATTATTTAACACTAACGGACAAATCTGGTGTCAATTGACACTTTTGCAACTTTGAGCTTCGATAACTCGAAAACGGTTAGAGATATTGACAAACGGTTTTCACCTAAAGTCTTATATTTTTAGAAAGTTTTTTTTAACTCCAGGACCTAAAATAAAAATTTCAGAATTTTCCGATCAAAATTGTACGATTGGCTTCACTTTATATCTCAAAAAAGAAGAAGAAGAATAAAATTATAAAATCGAAAAAACGAGTTTTTTGCTTATAATTCGTGACATTCGGTAATCAAATTACGTTTTTTTGTGCATTATGCTTTTTCAAGTCATAATTGATAACATTGAGTATTATTTATACAGAAAAACACTTTTTATTCGGTCTACACGATTTCCCAAAACTTCTGTAATTGACACGTGACTTTCTCTATGAAAAGACAGCGGGAGCGGATATTCAAAGTGATCCCATTTCCACAATTTTAATCGAAAAATTCTGAAACTTTTACTGTAGGTCCTGGACTACTGCCCCTATACGCCATTTCATGGAATTTAGGCTCCAAAAATGTTTACGTATAGTTTTCAAGTTTTTTTAAAATTTTGGCGTCAGCGGATTTTTACTTGAGGGAGGCTGGGGAGCAAACGGGAGGAGATAGGGTCACAAACTCGACGGATTATAAAACTAGAATAGTTTGCGCACAACTGGTGAAAATTTCAGCCCAATCGGTCAACAATTGCCTAAAATAGCCTTCTTGGTGTCAATTGACACCATGATTTGCACGAAAGGAGTATTCGGTCCATTTGACCGTAAGTGTTAACCATCGCGTTGATTTTCTTCATCTTATAAATCTTCTCGTAAATAAAAGTAATTATACGAGAAATCTGCCACGAAATCTAAAATCTCCGAAATAGCTTCATTGGAATTAATAGCCAGGTATCCCGACGAACGTTACTAGTCGGAATAACATTCCAGGTACGTTAGGCAACGCACGTAGTGAAATGCGCATTCAGTTTACCAAGGTTTCCCTTTATACAGTCCAAGAGTCCGTATTATCCAATATTTCTTGCGACAGCGAAGAGTTCTTTGACATTTAACATATTTGATGGTATGGTACACTCTATTACAGCCAGACTCGCGAAGTTGAAGTATGTGTAGCTGAAGTGTCATACGGGACGTAAGCATTTTTGTCTTAAAAACCGAAGAATTCGAACTAAACTGAACGTACGTCGTTTCCTGGGTTACGCCGTGGTACTATCAAAACCGGACATCGATTGACCCCAACACCAACCGACCAACTGTACTGGCCTGCCGTTGCTGAAGGTACAAATGGAGTGTGGAGTTTGAAAACGCTTGCAATGCCCACCAATACGCTCGGGTTTTAGGTTTTCGATCGCTCTCCCGCGCCAAGCGACTATTACGGAGCGGGCGCAACGAAGACCGGATCAGACCAGACTGCCACCACCGTGAAGAATACTCCCCGGAAGTTGAACGCGGGCAGCACCCAATCGAAAGGCGGGAGGGCTGAGGAGGCAGGCGTAGCGCGCGCGTGAGGATTGTTTGCGCTTCTTCCCTAGGCGGAAACGGGAAAACATTCGAAGAGCACTGTGAACCATGACGAAAGCAGCTGCATATACGCCTGCCAGCCCTATGCCTTGTTCGCTCTGGCGTTGAGACGCGGTGCATGCTCTTTTTCATGCGCGGATGAGGCTTTCGCTGGCTCGTTTTACAGTTTCATGCGTATTGAAAACGAATTGCGTATCGGCGGCAGAGGGTGCCCGCTTTCGTGTTCGAGGAGCTCGAGCTTGTGGTCGTTTATCCTTTGGCGTCAGCGTTGAATGGCAGATAATATCAGTCGAAAGAAGTTACTTAGAAATATCTGGACTTGGGCAATATTAATACACGAGGATTTATGGAAATCTTATTCAGTAGCACAATTAATTGACGCATAATCTGATAACTTATCACCGTCGACAATTAAATGTGTGCGAAAAAGTGATTATTTGCAATTAAAAAAATTGCCCTTTGGACAAAAATCCTTAAACGAATTTGTGACATCATACTATCAGCTTATTCAATAACGTAACTCCGAATGCATCTTTGCTGCTATAGCTTTTGCGGGCAAAATACAGGGTTTTTCAGATGATAAGGCAAGAATAGCAACATTTATCACAAACGCAGCACATGATATGGCAACTGCGTCAGTTGATATTCCAAGTGTATCACATTTAAGGCAACGTTCTCAGTTGAAATCACAAACCGTGGCACATGATTTCACAAGCTCAGTCTAGAAGCTAGGGAGAAGTACGTAACTAGCGCGTATAAACGTATTCAGCGTGTATGACAGCTAGACGATGTGAAGAATGAAAAAACAAAGATTGTTGACTAAAAATATCATACGGAAAGTATTATTTCTTTCCGTACTAATGTATGATATTTTTGGTCAACAATCTTTGTTTTTT
>KZ072538.1:320535-333343 GCA_002091845.1 Anopheles cracens
GTCTTTGTCATGGTGGTGGTTTAAGACGAAATGTTAATTTAAAATTCATGCTGCTGCTGCCGGCTCTTCTGCTGTCGCTCGCTGGAATGACGCCGTTGGGTTCGATTGACCGCTGTGCGCCACGTTGACGACGATGACGTCGCCGTGGTACGGACGGCCAAATCTCCAGTACTGGCCGCGGGTGTCGCCTCCTGTGTAGCCCTCGGAGGTCGCTTTCCTTACCCACCCGCTTGGGTTCGGTGTGATGTCTCTGGGGTCGGTCGTGCGCCGCTATAGTAACCGGACGGAAAGTGTCGTTATCGGTTAAAACAATGGACAGTGGATTATTTCATTGCCACCCAGGCTTTGAATCGCCCCGGATACCATATGATGCGATGTGAAATGAATCCATTATCGATTGCTTGGAAAAGATCACGCAAAGTTGCTTTATTCCACCCAGCGGTCCCCAACTGTTGACGATGCGGTGTTGCGTTGTTGAAGTAATTATTTTTGCTCGAAGCAGACGGTGACTGTTGGAAAGCATGCATAATGAATGAATAATTAAATACAGGATCCGTCCCCAGTGCGACGCGCGCGCGCGGCAGATGTTCATTATCATTCTGAAGCGCTGCCTCTTACTCTTCCCTCTCTGGGCCACCCGACCGGACGGACACGACGCAAACTTATTCGAACGCGACGAAAGGGGATGTAAAAAAAGCGTTCGTAAAAGATTGGACGGAACAAAAAATGTACACCTTACTCCCAAAAAGAAGCAACACAAGCGAGCGAAAGGTTGGTCTTTGCAGCTTGTCTTGCTGCGTTGTTGGCGGCTGCCGTCGTAAACGAGCGCAGGCTACAGGTGTGCCAGTTCCATCCGCATTATCCCGTCGCGCTGGGTGCGGACGGGTTCCATTTTGACAGCCCACGGTGCGGATGGTTATATTTTCTTTCCGTTGGTCGTTCGTCGTGTCTCTTTTTTTTGCGCTACTCGCGCGGCAAAGTGTCGTTGCGCGCTACACACACAACAGCAGGCTCCTCCAATCTGGCGCTGTGTACAATCCTTTTCTTCGGTGACGGTGCGGCGGAGTGCAGGAAGCGAGGGAGAGATCCGTGTAAAAGACAGATTTGTCCTTTAAAAAAGTCAGTGTCTCTCGCGTCATCCTAGCGACGTGTCAGGAACGATTGGTGGATGCTTATGACAGTTGAAAAGAAAATAAACACTCCAAACGGCCGGCATCATCTGCGGAGAGTTTATAACGATGGCAGCAGGCTGTGCCTGCGAGGGGAGAAATAATAATATTCACCACCATTATCGATACGATCGCGGGGTTGCTGTGAATAAATGCTCTTCTCCCGTAGATTAGATTCCCCGATCAAATTTCGGGACAGTATCGAGTTCGAGCTTTTATGGCTTTCGTACGGAACAAGCGTACAGAAAAAGGGAAGAAAAAAGAACTATAAGCAACACCGGTTGTGGAGCTACAAACTGGGTGGCGAATGAACTGCTACACAAACTTCAGCCGGGAGTGTGGGTTTTTTTGCGAGATAGGGCCCGAGATTAAGTAACAATCTCTAATGATGATCTTCACCCGGTGAAACGTTAGCAATTTTATGTACGTCCCTTTAACGAACCCAGGGGTGTGTTCTTCGATAGTTTCTTCGCTTCGCTTCCATTCGAAGATAAGGGGTACACGAAATTGAGAAACCTAAACCTTCTTCGGCGCACTGGGCGAGAGAGTTTGGAACAGAGATTAAAAGCAGATGGAAGAATCTTCTTCCAAAGAGCGTTCGATTACTTTTGGCGTCGAGATAGTTTTTATTTCATTGCCACCCAGGCTTTGAATCGCCCCGGATACCATATGATGCGATGTGAAATGAATCCATTATCGATTGCTTGAAAAAGATCACGCAAAGTTGCTTTATTCCACCCAGCGGTCCCCAACTGTTGACGATGCGGAGTTGCGTTGTTGAAGTAATTATTTTTGCTCGAAGCAGACGGTGACTGTTGGAAAGCATGCATAATGAATGAATAATTAAATAACTGTCTTCAATGTTTATTCTACACAGATTATCCTCGTGTTGAAATTGGCCCAGAAAACCCCCTCAGCGTGGAGCGCGACCAGACGGCCAAGCTGGAATGTAACATCGACGCGAAACCGAAACCGGAGCAAGTCAAGTGGACACGAAACGGGCGCTTCATCTCGTCGCACCCGACGCACACCATCCATCGGGTGTCGCTGCAGGACGCCGGCCGCTACACCTGTTCGGCCGATAACGGGCTGGGCAAGATTGGCGAACAGGAAATCACCCTGAACGTCCTCTACCCGCCGATTGTGCAGATCGAAACGAAGGCGAAGACGGCGGAGGAGAAGGAAACGGTTCATATTAAGTGCAACGTTACGGCCAACCCACCGCCGGTCACCATCGAGTGGCTGAAGGAGGGCGATATTGATTTCCGGCGCAACGGTGACACGCTGGTGCTGCGGGACGTCCGCGCGGAGGACGCGGGAACGTATATTTGTCGTGGCATTAATATGATGAAGCCGTACGGTGGCAAGACGCTCGAGCGTGAAGGCAACGCCTCGGTGGCAGTGCTGGTACGCCATCGCCCCGGGCAGGCTGTAATTACGCCGGAAAAACCGGTTGTGCACGTTGGCAACAGCGTCAGCCTGATGTGCAAAGCCGATCCTCCGGGCTACCCGGACCCGCAGTACCGTTGGTACCGGGATGTGGGCGGAGAGATCTCGACCACGGTGATTGCCCAGGGCGCCCAGTATCTGATACCGAAGGCGGGCCTGTCGAGCGAGGGCAAATACCATTGCCACGCGAGCAACGAGCTGGGCAACGGCGGGATGGCGAGTGCCACGCTGGAAATTCATCAACCACCGCAATTTTTGGCCAAACTGCAGTCGAACATGATCAAGCGGGCGGGCGAAATTGACTTTTTCGTGACGTGCAGCGCGAAGGGCAAACCGGAACCGTCGATCACGTGGTTGAAGGATGACGTGGAGATCACACCGGAACTGCACCGTTACGAGGTGAAGACGAACGTCGACAAGGGACCGAACGGCATGGTGACGGTGCAGAGTATGCTCAAGTTTACCGGCAAGGCGCGCCCGAACGGAAACGACCTGATCTCGACCGACCGCGGCCAGTACACGTGTCTGTACGAGAACGAGGTGAATAAGGCCAACTCCACCATGCATCTGAAGATCGAACACGAACCGATCGTGCTGCACCAGTACAACAAGGTTGCGAACGACATCAAGGAAACGGCGGAAGTGCTGTGCAAGGTGCAATCGTACCCGAAGCCGGAGTTCTTGTGGCACTTCGGAACGACTCTGCTGAGTACGGGTGGGCATTACGAAATTGTCACCACCTCGGACGGCAACGATGTGTACACGAGCATCCTGAAGATCAGCAACGTGCGCCATCAGGACTACGGCGAGTACCATTGCCGCGTGTCGAACTCGCTGAACAACATCCAGGTGCCGATCCGTCTGCAACCGAAGGGACCGCCGGAGAAGCCGAACAAGCTGAAAGCTGTCGAACTAGGCTCCAACTACGTGATCCTTTCGTGGACGCCCGGTTTCGACGGTGGCCTTGCGAACACCAAGTACTTCGTGTCGTACCGCAAAATAGTGATCCCGAACGAGAGCCTCATGACGGAGGAGTGTGCGGCCGTGGCGGCGAGCGGTGCGGAGTGGATGGAGTTCGACTGCCAGCGGGAGGTGCCGTGCACGATCAGCCCGCTAGACCATCACCAGAGCTACGTGCTCAAGGTGAAGGCACTGAACACGAAGGGCGTTTCGGAGCACTCGAACGAGATCACCGCCACGACAAAGGTGGAGAAGATACCGATCCCGCTGATGGCGAACTTCGATCCGGAGACAAAGATCCTGGGACTGAACATCGGCGCGACCTGCCTGTCGATGGTGGCGATCGTCGAGTCGGTCATGTACGGAGACACCCCGATGGCGGCGTGGCACATCATCGAGAAGGTGGAGCTGCAGGTGAACGGGCACGATCCGACATACCGGGAGCACGAGATCAAGCACTTTGTGGCGAACCGGCGCAACAATGGCCGCTCGCTGGGCAACACACTCGACGACATGCCGATACCGATCGAGGACGAGCTGAATCCGCGGGTGCGCGTGAAGTTGTGCCTGAAAATCAATCACGAGTATTGTGGCGAATATCTCGAAGCAGACAGTAAGTATTATGCGTTTTCGGTTTAAAGAGCTTTCGATTCTAACTTGTGCTTGCGTTTCGCTTTCCCTTTCGCAGTTGGACAATCGCTCATCCAAGAGGCCTCGTTCGTGGAACTTCCGACATTGATAGCGATTTTGGTGTCGTGCATCGTGGCGGCCCTGTTTGCCGTCCTGCTCGTCATGTTCTGCCGGTGCAAGCGCAACCAAATGAAGGAATCGGTCAAATCGAAGGAGTATGATATCGATTCGATCCACCCGTCGATTGTGGCCCAGCAGAACCAGGCTCCTCCGCCGTACTACTCCGCCAGCAGCTTGGAAAACAAGGCCCTGGAGCATTCGATGGATTTGGCAATGGATCAAAACAGACAACAACACGCAGACATTTCCGTTTGATGATGGTGCGACTTACAACTGTGATTGTATATATAGATAACTGTAATCCGTGCAGCTGATTAGTTTTACGGCCGAGGAAGCGCAGATTCGTACGCACAACGAGGGGGGGCGCTACGATGTAGCGCACATAGATTTTATTAAATATCGAATGAAAACGTGAGCGAGCGCGGCGGCGTACGCATCGAACGGAGATGATTGGAATAAAGCGTCCAACAGTATGAGTAGAGTAGCACGTAAGTAGTAAGTACTTGGAAGTTTAGTTAGTTCGGTTGGCTTGCGGCGGTTCGCGGGAAATCTGTATCTAACGTTCGCGTTCTCGTTTTTATTACCTACCAATGAATTAGGGTCAAACATGGGCTACGTGGAGAACTCGTACTCGAACTCGAACAATGGTGGCAGCGTCAACTCGCAGGACTCGATCTGGCAGCTGAAAATGTCGGCCGCCGCATCGAACTCGGCCAACATGATCCCGCAGCACAACTACATGGACCAGCAGATGCAGCAAAACTACGGCTACGACCCAATGACCCATGGGGGATACGGTGCCGTTGACGATTACGCTCCCTACCCGCATCTGATGACCACGGCCAGCCAGCACGGTGGCGATGACTACCATCACAACATGCGCAACAGCCAGAATCCATCGCGCCAGGACTACTGCAGCGATCCGTACGCGTCCGTTCACAAGCCCAAGAAACGCATGGATCAACATATGGGTGAGTGATTGCCCTTGGCCCCCCGTGACCCCTGCAGCAGTGCTGTGGGAGTGCCAGTTCGCGATTCTAATCCGATTTTCTCCTCTCTTTCTCTCTCTCCGTCAAACAACTCGCATCCCGCGTAGACTTTGTCGCCGAATCACCGTACCACGATGTGAGCGGACTGCCGGACCCGTACATGGAGCAGGACGAGGCAAAGTCGCCCGTGCAGAATCAGCATCTTTCGATGAGCTACGATGACGCACTGGCGATGGAAAGCGGCTACTCGACACCAAACTCCCGCAATCGGCGTGTCATTCACGAGATTGTGGTGTAAACGCGCGCGAGCGCCAACCAACGCAACGGCAACGAACGGAACGAACTCGATAAGCTAAGGGAAAAGCTGAAAGCACACGCAAATCGGAACGGGAAACAACACCATGGGACCAACGAACCACCGCAGGAGGGCACAACGACACAAAAAGCTGAAAGCACACGCAAATCGGAACGGGAAACAACACCATGGGACCAACGAACCACCGCAGGAGGGCACAACGACACAAACGAACGGCGAGTGGGAAAACTGCATCAATATCCTTCCTTTCTCCCGCTCTGCTGGACGCGCGCACGCTGTCGAACCGTAGCAGTTCAAATTATTCTACCTTCTCTTCTAAATTATTTGTTTTAATCGAAACATCGAAATTGTTGCCAATCATCATCGACCGCATCGATGGGTACGGAGTTGTGGCGGTAGTGGTCGCCATACACAACTAGGAGTAACATATGTTGATCTCAAAATATTGCTCCTTGACAGTGCATGGTAGGTAGTAGAATCAGTGGAACTGAATATACAAAAGGGGTTTTTTCAACACTCTTTTTTCCTTTTCACCTTTTACAGACAACAACACGCAGACATTTCCGTTTGATGATGGTGCGACTTACAACTGTGATTGTATATATAGATAACTGTAATCCGTGGAGCTGATTAGTTTTACGGCCGAGGAAGCGCAAATTCGTACGCACAACGAGAGGGGGGCGCTACGATGTAGCGCACATAGATTTTATTAAATATCGAACGAAAACGTGAGCGAGCGCGGCAGCGTACGCATCGAACGGAGATGATTGGAATAAAGCGTCCAACAGTATGAGTAGAGTAGCACGTAAGTAGTAAGTACTTGGATAAGATAATCACGAAACACGACCATTCTGGAATGGGTCTGTCTGTGTGCGGGGAGACGTGCATCACTGAATCGAGGGATCAAGAACCGAATGTGCCATTAGCTTGTAGTAGGTATTCCTGCCAATAGTTTCTGCCGCTTGCTGCGCGTCCGTTGCATCCCGAATACAATGTCAGTGCGTCGGAGTAGCAACCAGGAGTTATGGAAGGCAAGCAATCTCTCGCCGTGGCAGGTGTGCTCCGTCCGTGTTTTGCCGGTGCTCCGAGCAGAAGCGAGGACCAAACCATCTCGTTGCGGAACTATATCTTTGAGTGCGTGTCTCTGTCTGGCGGTGCCATTGTTAGATCGTTTCGTGCCAAGTCTTCCCACTAGCGTAACAGCAGTGCGTGAAGCAGAATGCATTCCATTTGCGGGCTTTTTTTACGTACTCGTGTGCTCCTCACGTCTGCTGTGCCCGTGGGGCAGTTGGGCAAGATTGGGGAATATTGTTTAAAGTATAATTAATAGTGGCGACTTGCGTCGGTCGTCCGTTTTATGTGCTCTTCCGGTGGTGTCCCATTTGATGGTCGCGTTTCCGTTCTGGCGGTTTCCATCGCATTTTTCTTCCGCGCCGGGCAAGCATACGTATGCGTATACGATGCGGCCAAACCTGGTGACGGTGAAGGTGAACAAAAGTGGCGATAGGACAACAATTTGAAACTCGTACATACTCTATAGTTTAACCCTCTCCTCTCCTCCGTGTAAATAAGCGCGCCTAAAGATGTTGAAGGAATGAACAGGTTGTTTAAACAAACAGCTTAAAACGTTCTGTCCGTGGAGTGTTTTAAGAAGCAACACGAAGAATATTAATCGTACATAAGCCGAAATTATGTAACAAACACTAGTGGTACGCTTGTTGTGTGAAGTGGCGGCAGTTGGAAGCTGTGTTTATTATTGTAAAAAGCAGAAGCAACCCGCTTTCTGGCAAGGGGATTTAATAAGCATAAGAGCGTGCGTTTTTTCGTTCAGCACAGAGCTTTCCACTGCGCGCAACGGTGGGCAAAAATGAGAATAAATCACAGCGGCAAGTTAAACGGAAACAAAAAGTACTTAGACAACAGGGCGGGAAGAGCCTTGGAATGGATGAAGTTTCTTAATTTTAGCTAGCGTTCTTCGAATGAAACGCGCTTCAGTTGTGTGAACGAACCCCGGAAGCACTGCTGACGGAGAATCATCCTTTTAGTTGGTAAAGCGATCGAATGAAACGCGCTTCAGTTGTGTGAACGAACCCCGGAAGCACTGCTGACGGAGAATCATCCTTTTAGTTGGTAAAGCGACGCTAGATGGCGTTCTTATGCAGTGCCGATTGGAGCGAAAAACATCATAGCAAACACTGAAATACGCTTTCGGTGACAAGCGACCGAGCTCTGCTGCCTGCCTTGTCCCCACAAGCACGACGGGAAACCAGTAGTACATAACGGTGTGTGTGTATTATGAACGTTTGTGCAGATTATGGTGAAAAAATCACGTTCGAAGTGTAGTGATTGCCGATAAATATGCTTTTCCGTTGTTTCCTTCACGCTTTTTGTACCGGGCAACAGATTGACGCTTGCAAGTTTAACTGCCGTGTTGAAACGCGCGAGTGCGCGCGCGCGCGACGACATTTAGTGTTAAGTGATGAGGAAATTTGTTTCCGAGTCGCAAAAACGCAAGTGGAAGAAGAACAACGCGCTAGGATGCCGTGAATTTGCCGGGGAACGGAAGTAAAAACGCAAGTCCGAACAAACCAGAGCGGCAGTGGAAGATGGTGTCGACTGCTTCTTGTGAGGCAGTAGACAGATGAGGATAAATAGCGCAATGAAGAGAGCGTCACAAATATCCATGGTCCCGCTTGATGCTGCCGCTGCAAGTGTCCGGTTCGCTTCGGTCCGGTTTGTTTCGACCGGCGTACAATCCTACCTCCCCCAGCTGGCAGGTAGCGAGCAAAGTTGGCGTTTTTCTTCCTCATTTTGCATATTTGTCAGTCCGTCCACCGAGAGTAATTTTTTGTTGCTGTAAATATTGACTGAGAAACGTACTAGTATATTTACGCGCTTAAGTAAGGCAACTTTTCTATCGTGTACCGCGTAAGCCCGAGAAGCAATTCTTCAGTAGTTTTGTTAAAGGTTAGCTAGCGATAAGTTTCTATTCATGACGAAAAATAAATATTTTATTTTCTATTTTTACAAAGCCTGAACACTGTTGTCAACGCCAGGAAAGAAAACCACGGATCATGATACGAAATCATGGAATAAAATGGGGGCATTTTGCGATAAAGGATGAATGATCCCGACTAATCTGGTAGAGTAAGTAATTATGGGATAACAAATAGTTTACAAATTTAAAGCCACTTTGATTGGGTTTTAACCCCAGCTCAAACAATCGGATTGGCAAGATGTTTAATTCTTTTCATCATTTTAGTGCGTATTTGTGAGTATTATAATAATAAAATGGAATTGCCTTCTATCTTATCGAAACTTATCATGTTTTGAAACACTGAACATGCTCATACATTCCTAACTTATATCTGCAACCTTATTTCACTAGGAAGGTCGCATGATTTTTCAAAATAATTATGCGGTTTTCTATAGTGCTTGAAACTGTTTCATGTACTTTTTTTCTTAAGACGATTCCCTTTTGAAATCTTACGTTCTAGAAAACTGTTATGCAAGATAGGCAGGCAAAGGTCACTACCTCTGCTTTGCGAGTACAGAACTATGCAATTTCAAAGCAGAACTTACCTCAAACGAATAAGTTCGTTTAGTCCAATAATGTTCTCCATCTTGTTTAATTTACGGATTCACGCTTCACTTGCTGTCTGCAAAGGTGGTTGTTTGAGCAGAGTAACGACACCCACACAGGCAGAGCTGGTATTTTAGGTCATAGTGCTCTGGAGTCATAAAGGTCAGCGTAATCTAGGTGTGAACTAATGGCAGAAGATGAATAAAGCTTTTCACATGTAAACAATAATTAATAATAATTGTATTGGAATTGAAGAACCATTCTACAAGACAATGATTTAATATATGATTACTTGTATTATTAGTTTTTGGTTGTTCCGATTAGGAGTAAGAGCGCGCGCGCGCGACGACATTTAGTGTTAAGTGATGAGGAAATTTGTTTCCGAGTCGCAAAAACGCAAGTGGAAGAAGAACAACGCGCTAGGATGCCGTGAATTTGCCGGGGAACGGAAGTAAAAACGCAAGTCCGAACAAACCAGAGCGGCAGTGGACATGTAAACAATAATTAATAATAATTGTATTGGAATTGAAGAACCATTCTACAAGACAATGATTTAATATATGATTACTTGTATTATTAGTTTTTGGTTGTTCCGATTAGGAGTAAGAAACCCGATTCAAAAAGATAACATTGGTTAGGTAGATTTCCGATGGTTTAAATAGCACCGGGTTCAATTGAAGCCTCCGCAGTCATCTGTTTGGAAGCAATCGTTTAATCACGCCTAATGTACGCATCAGCCTCCAATGGCACGAAACGAATCGTGTCACCGCGCACACCGGCGGCGGCGGCGGGTACAGGACCGTCCTCCAACCTTTCGCGGCCGTGTCCGTTGTTTCTGGTAGCGCTCAGCCAGCCGGTGGAAATCAAATTGCGTCGCTTATTGAAATTTATGGCCGAACGGCGGAGATTTCATATAAATGAAAATCTGTTTCGAAAGTAATTTCAATGCCTAATTCCTCGCCTTTCGCATCGCATCGCCTCGCGTTGTCTGTCGCCGCCCTAAACCCGGGGTATTAAAACGTTTTTCAATCCATTAGCGTCGACGGGAGCAGGACGCCCGAGTCAAGTGTCCTGAAAATAGTGCCGTTTCGGGCGACTTTGAGCGGAAATCGCAATCGATATTGCCGGCGGGGCCTGCCGGCGACGAGTGCCTTACGCGTTCGCGGCGAAGAGAGAGCGTTTATCTACTTCTATAAATTTAATTAATAATTCAAATTAGCCTCTCGCTGTGCGAGCAACGTGCTTCCATTTGTGCAAATTGCCTATCATCCAACACAACTGATCAAACACTGTTGCGAGTGTTGCGAAGGATTTTTGTATCGTCCCGATGTGATGCCCGCCGGTGACCGAAGGAAACGCTGGGGGTGATTTCGTGGCGCGTCGGTGTGAGTCACGATTGTCGTTTTCCGTATGGTTGCACGTCCTCGCTACAATCCGTCTGTGTCCGGTTGCTGCGCGTTGCTTCCTGCGCCGTCCTGCCAGTGTAGGTGGGAAGGGAGTATGATTGGAAAATATTTGCATTCCAGCGATCTTGAACTTTTGCGAGCGTCATATTCCGAACTTTTTTTCTTAAGACGATTCCCTTTTGAAATCTTACGTTCTAGAAAACTGTTATGCAAGATAGGCAGGCAAAGGTCACTACCTCTGCTTTGCGAGTACAGAACTATGCAATTTCAAAGCAGAACTTACCTCAAACGAATAAGTTCGTTTAGTCCAATAATGTTCTCCATCTTGTTTAATTTACGGATTCACGCTTCACTTGCTGTCTGCAAAGGTGGTTGTTTGAGCAGAGTAACGACACCCACACAGGCAGAGCTGGTATTTTAGGTCATAGTGCTCTGGAGTCATAAAGGTCAGCGTAATCTAGGTGTGAACTAATGGCAGAAGATGAATAAAGCTTTTCACATGTAAACAATAATTAATAATAATTGTATTGGAATTGAAGAACCATTCTACAAGACAATGATTTAATATATGATTACTTGTATTATTAGTTTTTGGTTGTTCCGATTAGGAGTAAGAAACCCGATTCAAAAAGATAACATTGGTTAGGTAGATTTCCGATGGTTTAAATAGCACCGGGTTCAATTGAAGCCTCCGCAGTCATCTGTTTGGAAGCAATCGTTTAATCACGCCTAATGTACGCATCAGCCTCCAATGGCACGAAACGAATCGTGTCACCGCGCACACCGGCGGCGGCGGCGGGTACAGGACCGTCCTCCAACCTTTCGCGGCCGTGTCCGTTGTTTCTGGTAGCGCTCAGCCAGCCGGTGGAAATCAAATTGCGTCGCTTATTGAAATTTATGGCCGAACGGCGGAGATTTCATATAAATGAAAATCTGTTTCGAAAGTAATTTCAATGCCTAATTCCTCGCCTTTCGCATCGCATCGCCTCGCGTTGTCTGTCGCCGCCCTAAACCCGGGGTATTAAAACGTTTTTCAATCCATTAGCGTCGACGGGAGCAGGACGCCCGAGTCAAGTGTCCTGAAAATAGTGCCGTTTCGGGCGACTTTGAGCGGAAATCGCAATCGATATTGCCGGCGGGGCCTGCCGGCGACGAGTGCCTTACGCGTTCGCGGCGAAGAGAGAGCGTTTATCTACTTCTATAAATTTAATTAATAATTCAAATTAGCCTCTCGCTGTGCGAGCAACGTGCTTCCATTTGT
Source organism: Anopheles cracens (assembly GCA_002091845.1). Taxonomy (NCBI): domain Eukaryota; kingdom Metazoa; phylum Arthropoda; class Insecta; order Diptera; family Culicidae; genus Anopheles; species Anopheles cracens. The sequence goes on from KZ072538.1 coordinate 332,419, forward strand.
GCAAATTGCCTATCATCCAACACAACTGATCAAACACTGTTGCGAGTGTTGCGAAGGATTTTTGTATCGTCCCGATGTGATGCCCGCCGGTGGCCGAAGGAAATGCTGGGGGTGATTTCGTGGCGCGTCGGTGTGAGTCACGATTGTCGTTTTCCGTATGGTTGCACGTCCTCGCTACAATCCGTCTGTGTCCGGTTGCTGCGCGTTGCTTCCTGCGCCGTCCTGCCAGTGTAGGTGGGAAGGGAGTATGATTGGAAAATATTTGCATTCCAGCGATCTTGAACTTTTGCGAGCGTCATATTCCGGAGGGGATGTTCCGTTGCGCGGGACGGCACAAACATCCGGCGTGCGGGACCATCCCGACAACGAAAATACTACTATGTAGGACCCGGTGCGCGTTGTAAGACGCCTTGTTTTGGCCGTTGGCGAAATGGAAAAATAAATTTAGTTAATTTATTCCCGGTACAGGGGCATAAAGATGAAACCCGGCCGATCCCCTTTTGCCGAGCCGGCGGACGGAAGGCAAGCATTTCTGCTGTAAACGGTCTGGCGTGTGGTATGGCGAGGGTGGTCATGGTTAGACTTTTTTTTTCTTGCTGATAGAGAGGGGAATGGTTTTAGCCTGCGGTCATTTGTCGACAGCGGATGATTATGGGTTTCGAGTGTATGGAAATAGTATGCTCGGACAAGCGCGTAATGAATCCTAGCATTTGGCTGAAATTTGATAATTGCACGAGTCTTTACAGCGCACACATCTGGTTAGGTGAAGGGATGGCGTGATTAGACACTTCATATTTTTATGATATGAAAAAGATGATGCTATGTTATGAAGCAACTATTTTCGATCGTTCTAACAGTTTTGTTTACTAGATCAAAATAAGACCACTTTTTTGTTTAAAACGTAAGTACATTACAGTAAGCATCT
>KZ072539.1:8639-26457 GCA_002091845.1 Anopheles cracens
CTGAACTATTTCACTTCCACTCCAGGCCACCTTCCAGGGAACGTCGTCTTGGAGCCGAACCGGTGCACCGAGCAGATAGTGTAATACTGTAAGCAACTACCGGCAGTTCGCAGCAAACGAGCGAAAGAGAGAGAGAGAGAGAATAGGGAAGCGCAGAGCAACAACGCAGCAGCTAACAACAAAAAAAAGTAACTCGCCCCCGGGTGCCATTGGCCCGTCTTCCCTACCCCTTCTACGCTTCACCCGCCGGTACCGGGAGCGGTGCAAAAATATTTATGACTTCGCTGCGCCAAAATATCGCATTAAATAATTTTTAATGTACAGGCGCGCTGCACTCCGCCCACCCTGGGTGTCTTGGGCGTTCGGTGCACTTGCCCGGGCGCAGCAACAGCATCCACCGGTGTTGGCCGGGCGCACTAGCCCAGCAGCGCTGCCGCTATCAACATCATCATCGCTATTATTCCGCTACCGCTGCCCCCGGTACGGAGCCGGGCACGTCCTTCTCCGTTCGCCCGCTCGCAGGCATACGGGCGTACGGTGCAGTCTTCGTCGTCGTCGTCGTCGTCGTGTGCGGCCGCACTCGCTGCGCAAGGTGTTTTGATTTAATACGCCGCCACGAAACGCCCGCTGCATCACCGCCCGATGCTTCACTCCCAATTCGCGCACCCTTTTCCGCAGGACACGTTTTTATTTTCTTGCGCAAACGTAAAGATAATCGCGCGTCCTGGCACCCGACGCGGTGCTGGAGGAAAGATTTACCGATTATTCGTGCGTCGACAACGGGTCGAGAAACGAAAAAAAACACACACACTTTCATGTGCCACTTGTCAGAGATGGAGGCGAGCCCTGCTTTTTTTTGTTTTGGGTTTTTGTTTTTGACGACTGTCAATACTAGAGATGACAATAACAACTCTTTTCGGGGAGTTAACTCACTCATACTCACTCACTATTGGGATTCGCGTCGTTTAGTGACTCTTTTTGGATTCGTTATAATCTAACTCGTAAGGATAAGAACCTCGAAACAGTGAGTGAACGTGTTAGATAAGAATCCTACTCGTTTTACGACTCCCACTCACTCTTTTGGTCAAGGTTCCTGTAGGGAACAGGTTGTCGCATTGGTCTTTTTTGTTGGTTTTGTAATTTTGACAATTTGGTCCAAAAATTGTAAACAAACAATGAAGTAGGGCATACACTCTATTGACACGTTTTCGCTTGTTATTCACTTGTTTCTCTGCTTGATAAGCTATCAAGATTACTAATTGTTGTTTAAGTTGCCATTAAATAAAGATATTGTGTATCTTCTAACACCGAACACTTACTGCAAAATAGCTGCTTAATTTTGTTTATGCAATAGTGTTAAATAACGTCAGCATGGAACTCAATAGGAGTGGAAAATGACAGTTTGCTCCAAAACCGATACCGGCGGCGAATTATCAAAATACAAGAAATGCATCGACCTCCTATTTATTAAAACATGCTATTGGAATTTTATTCCCTGTGGTGATTAGTAGCTCGCTCCTGAGTGAGTTAGATTATAACCAACCGCTCCTAAAACCCACTACTTTAGCAACTCCCACTCGTTTAAGGACTACTTCCACTCATTTTACGACTCCCTTTCACCCTCTTAGGTTTCGAATTCTTGCGGTGACTAGTAGCTCACACCTGAGTTAGATTAAAACGACTCCAAAAAGAGTCATCAAAAGTCTGTATGAGGAGTTAACTCGTTCGTTTTATAGCAAAGATGCATCTCTCTCACTCCTACTCAGTACGCACATCTCTAGCCAATGCCCGCACAAACAGCAGCCCCTCCACGAAATTGAATTAGTCAAACGTGGAAGTCGAGTCTTCCCCGCAGGCGGATATAAAATTGGCCCACTGTGTGCACCGTCAGCCAAGGATCGTTCGTCCCCAGAGTGCCGTAGGGGATGTTGTGAGTTTTGACCAGCATTGCCATTCGGATCGCTACTTGACTACTTGACAAATCCATCGCGCCGACCTTCCAACATTCCGAGCGGTGGCATATCGAAAAAAAACAAGGAAAGAACAAGAACAGAACCGCCCTCACTCGCTCCCTGAAGGGTATGTAGGCAACCCAGACGAAACGACCAGCCACCAGTTCGGCTGGGACTCGTCGGGATAAAGGTGAACCGAGCTGAGCAGGGTATGTAGGCAACCCAGACGAAACGACCAGCCACCAGTTCGGCTGGGACTCGTCGGGATAAAGGTGAACCGAGCTGAGCCCGTTGCCTTGTTTTTATAGGGCGTACTTTCATTATCGAAACGCACCACCACGCGTCCGGAGTTTTGCGATGTCTCCCCGGAGTATTCCGTCACACGTCTCCGGCCAGCGCCGGCTTCCACGTGAGTGAGCGGTAGAGGCGTTGACAAGGTGCTCCCGTTTTATGGATTTTTTTTTTCGGTTTCCATGTGCTTGTGTGTGTGTGTGTGTGTGAGGGTTTTATGCTTGTTTTCCCTCTTCCGTTTTTGACGGACGGGCACCACAATCGTACCCGGTGGAGCCGGGGGGATGCCCGCCCCTTCGGTTATCGTGCAGAACAATTGCTAGTGTATATACAGAAAGGAATGGTTTGCGGCGGTCTCCGGTCTATGACGCCGGAATCTATAATAAAAATCATGGCCAAGGCAGGGTATATCGCACACAGGGGGCGCACGTACGCGTACGCGTTGATAGCGTGTGCGGGTGGGAGTTCTCGGTTGTGATGTGTTTATTTCCTTCCTGGTTCTACCACCGCTCACTGCAGATACTCTAACGAATCTCTTTTATTGACTTTGGGACAATAAAAACAAAGGCAGGTTCCGTTGGTTCGGAAGGGGAACTTGGGTCGTGCCTTCGATGAGGTTGGTTCTGGAAGATGATTGAAGATGAAAGCGGTTGCTCGATAAGGAAGATTATGGTTTGCAGGAGAAGATAGCAGAGTATTTGGAGAGGCTATCGGGCGACTAAGAATAATCAAGTTTTTGGAAATATGTACTCGCCAACTTATCCTCAGTGTGGCGCAACACTTTGGAACAAGAGTTTAAATTGTTTGCTTAGTATTATTCAATCAAATCAAACTACCTCTAACCTAGACGACTAAGCCTACCTCAGCTCTGCATACGTTAACACTCTTACACACTTAAAAAGCTAGTAAAAGCCACTCATTGTTTGTTGAAATAGGCTCCAAATCGACCCAATCGCACTAAAGTGCCGAATAAACTGCCCAAGATCAAAGCAAATGATCCATGCGGCGTAGGCAAGGCGAGTGAATCGCTTTCTCCGAACGCTCGACTAAAAGGATTCTCCGAAAGCAGCAGCAGCAACAAAAAACCAGCACACACTGCCAAACGACACACAAACGGCTCCAGCGCGTAACGCAAATTGAGCGCACAGAAATGTAGCTCTCTCTCTCTTTCACACACACTCCGAGCGGGCTGAAGCAAGTGGAAAGAATAACGCACAGGTTTGCCATCATTAACGAGTTCATGCGTGCATTAAGCCATGAAAAACGTATCGTACTCCTCCACCCGGCAGGTCCTTTTGCGCCGCGTCGGCCCCACGAGGATCTGTTTCGTGCCCGTGCTGTGGAAACCTCTTGAGCTGGTGCCGCCGAAGCGCGAAAGGTTTCACGTCGAGCGGAGAGCGGCGTGTGTTTTTCTTTCCGGTTTTTTTTTTGTTCGGTAGACAAATTTGCGTTGCGTTACTGGGCAGGGTTACACCGCGCTTGTCAACTTTTTAACACGCCCGGGTTTGCCATCATTAACGAGTTCATGCGTGCATTAAGCCATGAAAAACGTATCGTACTCCTCCACCCGGCAGGTCCTTTTGCGCCGCGTCGGCCCCACGAGGATCTGTTTCGTGCCCGTGCTGTGGAAACCTCTTGAGCTGGTGCCGCCGAAGCGCGAAAGGTTTCACGTCGAGCGGAGAGCGGCGTGTGTTTTTCTTTCCGGGTTTTTTTTTGTTCGGTAGACAAATTTGCGTTGCGTTACTGGGCAGGGTTACACCGCGCTTGTCAACTTTTTAACACGCCCGCTGGATTCGGTAACCCTGTGCTGTAAGCAACAGCAAGAAAGAGAACGCAAATCCCTTCACACTCTGAAGTATCTGTGTTTTTTTTTTGTTCAACTTAACTTCAAACGGAAGAAAACCACGAAGCTGCCACTGGTTTTGCTTGAACTCCGCTCCAAATGTTGACGAATATTCTTTCTAGGCGGGGATATCCTCAAAATAGAGTTTGTTTACGTTAACTACGCGAAGCACAGGTCTGTCTGTCTGTCCCATCTACACCTTGAACAGATCGGAACGTTTCGAGCGTCACTACTAGCCTCACCGCTATCAATTCCTACATTCTTCCATCGCAAAATGTCAACTGTCATCTGTGTTTTGACCCCCAGCGCCTGCAATTTCTCGCGCGCACAAAACCTAACCCTACAAAAAAGAGCGTGTCCTGCCCGAACTGCCCGCCGTCCATTAATTTTCCCACCATCAAGATCTGCAACTCCGGGCGATAAATACTTCATTCGGCGGCACTACGACAACCACAACAACAACAGCAGCAGCAGCAGCAAACGGAACTGGCCCGGTACTCGAGGCGAGCAGGCAAACCAAACAAACAAACAACAACGCGCACCAACGAGACGTTCGCGACAAGCTCCGATGCAGTGCATAAATAATTGGAGCACAATTTACGACCCCGACCGTCCCCGTATGTCCAGTTCGGTTTCTTCCATTCTTCCTGGCGCTTCTCCACGCGCGTATCAAGTTCTTCGGTTGGTTTTCGTTGCCGTGGCTTGTCGGAGCGCCCACGCACACGCCCTTGCCGGATCACCGGACATGCACGCAGGTGAAGGTTAAACGTATTTTTTTTTGTTCGGTAGACAAATTTGCGTTGCGTTACTGGGCAGGGTTACACCGCGCTTGTCAACTTTTTAACACGCCCGGTGGATTCGGTAACCCTGTGCTGTAAGCAACAGCAAGAAAGAGAACGCAAATCCGTTCACACTCTGAAGTATCTGTGTTTTTTTTTGTTTAACTCAACTTCAAACGGAAGAAAACCACGAAGCTGCCACTGGTTTTGCTTGAACTCCGCTCCAAATGTTGACGAATATTCTTTCTAGTGCTAAGAGCATGGACATGCAATATTGTCTATCTATGGGAGGGACGGAGAGATGGTGGGAGGAAGAGAGGTATAAGACTCCGATAAGATTTCAATAAGACTCTTGTAGAGCTCCGATAAGGCTCCGATAAGGCTCCGATGCGGCTCCGATTAGACTTCAACAAGGATCCGACAAGGTTCCGATGAGGTTCTGATAAGGTTCCGATATAACTCCGATGAGGTTCCGATAGGGTTCAGATAAGATTGGGATAAGTCTTCAATAAGGCTCCGATGAACCCAGATAATGTGTCGATAAGGTTCCGATAAGGTTCCAATAAGGCTCAGATAATGCTCCAACTAGGTTCCGATAAGGCTCTTATAAGACTCCGAGAATACTTCGAAAAGGTTCCGGTAAGGTTGCGATAAGACTCCGTCAAGGTTCCGATAGGGTTCCAACAAGGTTATGATAAGGCTCCGATAAGGCGCCGATAAGACTCCGATAAGGTTTCGAAAAGACTCCGATAAGGCTCCGTAAAGGTTCCGATAAGGCTCCCAAAAGGATCCGAAAAAGTTCGAATATGGTTCTGATAAGATTCCGAAAAGTTTGGAGTTGGAGATTAGAGGCCAAAGAGCGTCAGTTTTTGAAGTTATGAAAAAAGGATATTAGCTATGGTAGCTCCTTTCAGCTCATACAAAACGAATCAAATTTCCTCGGTTTTGTCTGTTTTGTTCCGAACGAAATCATTCCCACATGTCTTCTAGATTCTTCCTACACTGTAGCTTGTTGGAAGCGCACCATGTCCTCGAACAAACGGAGCTGGAATTGCCAGTTCGTTCCGAAGCACCCACCACTACCACTCTACCCTGTAGCAAACACCCTCGCGAGCAGGCTCCGACGTCCCGAGTACATTTCGCTGGGAAGCCCAGAGAGAGAGATAGAAAGACGAAGTCAGTCCTTAGGGAGGGTCGCGTGAGGCGGGGCGAACCGAAGCCAACAAAAAATACGGGGTGGGCAAAATTGACTGAGCGAAAGAAACGAGGTGATAAATTACACCAATTACTGGAATATCTTCAACATCAATAAATTCCATTCCCAATTCCTGGGGGCCAATTTCTGGCGGGGCTGTCTGAGGCGCGGTGCGTAGATGATGAAGCGGCACGATATGGACGAAGATGGAGCATCGGCGCGGTCGGGGCCACCCCACGATGCACCGAGGTTCTAGTTGCGAGTGGTACGCGTCCCGCGCGCGCAGGTACGTCCCGGGCGTGCCGTGTTTACGGCACACGGAAGTTCGGCACAAGTGCACACGGGACGGGCACGCAAACAGGGCACGCCGGAGAGCGTTCACGACCCGGTTCGGCTCGCCATGCGGTGGTGATGGGCGACGGGGCAAGCTGCGAAGGCACGGGACGACTCCGGTTGGCTTTGGAGTCTCGGAGGAAAACAACAGAAAAATGTTGTTTATGTTTATTGTTGCAAATTATTCGGTTGCTAAGAGCATGGACATGCAATATTGTCTATCTATGGGAGGGACGGAGAGATGGTGGGAGGAAGAGAGGTATAAGACTCCAAGAGAGAGAGCGAGACGGAGAAGGCGATATAACCCAAATCCTAAGCGATAAACCTTTATAACGTCTTCTTTTCGACTCTGCTTAGCATAAATTATTGCCTTGTCCGCCCTCCCCGGGGGCGAAACAAGAAGCAATCAGGTCTGGCCCATTCGGCGTCCAAAACTTGAGTAGCACCCTTTTTTTCTCCGCTCCGCACGAGCAGATCGTATTAGCGTTCTCGAGCTGTCACCTGACGGTCCTGACTGACATTACAGCTCGTTTAGATACTAATCGCCACGCCACTGCTGATAGTGAGCAAAGCGAAACGCATCTGCCAAACCTTCCAGAACGAGAGAGAGTGAGAGAGAGAGAGCGAGCAGAGGAGAGATCGTAAATTGAAATCGAAAAAAGCGCTACTACTGCAGAAGGTGTTTAATTTATCGTTTCATCGCGCAGGATGCAAGTGAACGAGAGCGAAACAGCAGCTACACTTGCTCGATGCTGCGAAAGATCACACTTCAATCACACACACACACTCTCACACGCCCCTTTCGCTCGTCGTCTTTCGCTCTCTGTGTTCGCACTTGGAAGGAAACAAATGTGGAAGTGAAGTGGACGCAATTTGTTCAACAACTCAACGCTTAATTATGTGCTCGCTTCTCGAACGGACGCGCGCCCGTGTGTGTGTGTGCAACTCAAATGATAAATATGGTAATCGATAAAGTGTTTTTAATGAACGGACGGTTTCTTTACCTTCTTTGTTTGGTGTGTTGATTACACGCCGGGACGGGAAGGAGCGAGCGGCGCGTGAAGTGGTTTAACATGTATCTGTGTTTTTCCCCTGTGTTTTGCATGTTTCTGTACTGTTGTTTACACTGCGCCAGCCGCTTAGTCCGTGCCTAAGCGTATCTTATCTTTTCTGCAATAGGTGTTGCTGTTTGAGATTTGCCAGACGGGAGCACAAAACTGTTTTCTTTTATTTATGTTTTGCAGTAGACTCGTGTTGCTGAACAACTGTCGACTCCCGGCTGTCATCGCCACCGTCGCTGCCCAGGAGTAGCCGATCGTTCTAGGTTTATTACGCTTATCTTGCCCGCCAATCGTTCACTACATTGTCAAACAGAATGATCGTATTAGCGTTCTCGAGCTGTCACCTGACGGTCCTGACTGACATTACAACCCACCACTACCACTCTACCCTGTAGCAAACACCCTCGCGAGCAGGCTCCGACGTCCCGAGTACATTTCGCTGGGAAGCCCAAATTCTCGCTCGGTGCGCTCGCCCATAACGCAGCAGGTTATGATATGTTTATTCGAAACCAATAAACTGCTGATTTATGCGCCCGGGCGAGGGGATCGCATTCGAGCGGGTGCGTAGCGCTGGTAGCTGCCACTCTTAAGGCGAGCCTGAAATTCAAGTTATATTAGCATAGGGTACGAATAACGCTAATGTACAGGAAACGTTTACTGGACTGGCAGCTACAGCTGCGGGATGTCATTAATTAGGCGCGGGTCGCTTAAAGTCAACAAGCTGGTGGTCAGTCAAATGAAAACAGACCCAGCGGCGCATAAAAACGTCGTAAAATATAGTGGATCGTAAAATGCGCCACGGCGCTCGAATTCGCAACCGATACGATTATTTTTATCTCTGCATTCGCGGCATCAAGTGCAAAGGCCATGGCGCAGGGAATTAACGTCTAGCTTGCGTTTCCTCTACTTCCCAGCCTGCGACTGTCACCCGATCGGATCGTCCGGTAAGACCTGCAACCACACGACCGGCCAGTGTCCGTGCAAGGACGGCGTGACGGGCCTGACGTGCAACCGGTGTGCCCGTGGCTACCAGCAGAGCCGCTCCCACATCGCACCCTGCATCAGTAAGAGTCGCGCACACGCGTTCCGGGGAAGACAGCGCCCACCGGGCACACTTTATCTTCTGTTTTCTCCTCCCCCCCCGTCCAGAAATTCCACGTGTCATCAACATGGTCCACTCGCAGAACACCGCACCGGACGAGCAGCCGCCGCACGCGTACGGCGGTGGACGCGACGAGCCGGAAGCACCGACCTACCGGTCGCATGCCGGACGGGGTAAGTAAGTGCCGCTTTTCATCATTCTTCATCTCCCAACGACTCCCTCCCGCACCCAAACGGACTTCCCAGTCCACAGTCGTGTCGCGCCGGAACCGTGTGGTCCTACGCGGGTCTTCGGGTGGATTAGGCGGCCCAACAAAGGCGGCCGGGCATTTGATGGTCTAATTACGGTCCAACGCACCAACCGTCGCCCGAAGCTCCCGAAAGGGGCGAGTTGGAAGCGGCTGTCCCGCGGCGCTGTGATTAATGTCCCACCGATCACACCGATCGAACTTCGGGGATTCGCCTCCACCTAATGAGCCGCTATCAATCTGAACTCCGGTCGGACATTAATCAGCCGGCCGGAACACTGCCTCCGGGGGCTGGTGTGCTTAGTGCGCGGAGATCGCGATGAATCACGTCTCTGGATGCTATCGCGGGAGTCTCCGGGATCTCTATCGACTCCCGGCTGTCATCGCCACCGTCGCTGCCCAGGAGTAGCCGATCGTTCTAGGTTTATTACGCTTATCTTGCCCGCCAGCTAATTGTTTTCCAACAATCCCGGCGCGAATTAGCAACGATTTATATGCTCTCCTGCCCGCCACGTCCACCGAGTGGTTTTTCCGAAAACAAAACAGAAAAAGATTAACACGCCGCGCCACAATTGGCGAAACGGTAGGCTACGCGTTTGTTTGAAAATGTAATTAGTTTAAAGCAATCGCACAACAACGAAAAAGAACCAAGACAACAACACAAAAAAAGTCGACTACTATATATGTGTGTATGCAAATGTGCGTTTGAAACGCTCCAACGTCTGAATCACGTCTGGGGCGCAGGCACGGGCCCACCATCCCGAACCGTCAGTTGCACGAGTTTCCCTGCCGGTGGCAGCGGCAAACGTAACACGCGATTTTCCAACCGAACATTCCAACAGACTGAACCATTAATCCAGCGCCCTGCTCGCCAGCCGCGCCATCCTGGGAAACAAAGGAACCGGCCGCGCTCCCGGAGGGGGTTTTATTTTCAGTTTGTCTGCGGCAGTATGTTTTATATTTGAAGCTATCCTCGTTTGTTTTTTGTTTTTTGCCTGTTCCTGCCTGTTTTCGAACGTTTCGCGCGGTTGTACCGTGCTAGCTTCACCGCAGACAATCGAAATAATTACATTTTAATCCCTGCAACCCGGTTGCACGGCGCGATTCGGGCGCAGGAGTGACCACGCGCGCCGTAGAGCAAAGCGCTCCGGTCGCGGTCGTCAACATGTGTTCACGCCTCAGAAATGGGTTCGAGTTACTTGCGATATTGAATATGCATCCGTTGTCGGGCACGCAATAACATAAGATGCATGGTGCCGTGCACTTCGCGAGGAATCGTTTTACATTGCCGTTTTTGAAACGACCGAATGTTTGAGATTTGCCAGACGGGAGCACAAAACTGTTTTCTTTTATTTATGTTTTGCAGTAGACTCGTGTTGCTGAACAACTGTCAAAATGAGCCGAAGCGGCTGTTTACCGAAATTGCACGAATTTGCTTTTGACAGCTACCCACACAACTGTCAACAATTAGTCCAAAAACGTTGGTCAACAGCGCAAGTGATGCAGGCACTATGTTCACCTAGTAATTCTTGTGTTGTTATTTTTGTTTTGGTTGAAGCATTTCATCTACAGCTGTCAAAAATGTCACAGCTGTCAAAATGCTCCTCGCTCAGTTCTGTCCTGTCAGGTAGAATCGACATCATGGTGACACAAGGCGTTTATAGAGCTGAGTTGCTAACTACATCTACTACTGGCTACTACTGGGTCAGAGAAAAAACGCACCGCTTCATTCAATCATCTTAGGGCCATTCTAGCATGCCGTAAGAGTCTGTTCCGCTTATTGGCTCCTTTCGAAAGCCTTCGTTTATTAGGACGACTGTATGAATTCCAGCGCATATAAATTGCGCATCAACGCCAAGCGGCTAAAAGCGGTTGCTAAAGCCGGCTCCACGCCCAAGGCCAACCGCCCGATGCACCAGAGGAGTCGGCAGTCTCCAGGCCAGCGCGCGGTAAACGTATCAAGCCCCGGGCGCGTCGTACTTCCGCCGCGCCATTACCACGCAGCGGTGCAGCGGACGCAGACGTTTCGCGATTTTACGGCCCCGGACCACCCCGCCGCTATTTATCATACGTTCATTAATTTATCACATCACCATTACGGGCGAAGTAATTTCGCATATTATGAAGATTTATCATAATCGTGCAGCTCGCTGCTGCTGCTCCGGCTGCTGTGGGAGCACCGATTACTCGCATCGTTTTGCGCACCCCCCCGTCCGATACATTTGCGCGATCATCTTCGCGCTCGCAACAGCAAAAGCAGCAGCCAGCTACAGCGGAAAGAAACGCACCAGATGCGGCGGTGATTTAATAATGTGTTGCCCAGCGCGAAACAAGACGTTTGGCCGGGCCTGGGCGAACGTCATCATCAAACGCCGCAGCAGCACGCTGCGCTGCGCTGCTGCAGCGGCCCCTTCGGGCGCTGGTAATGAATGAAACATGTTGCGTATTGATTTAGGGCGTAGCTCCAGAACCCTCCAGACTCCGCGTCGCAGCGCCACGTCGCACCCGCACACCCCGTCGGGTGTGCGGTTTTAATTAAAAAGTGCAACCCGAGCTCGGCGCGATTCGGGCGCTGGTAATGAATGAAACATGTTGCGTATTGATTTAGGGCGTAGCTCCAGAACCCTCCAGACTCCGCGTCGCAGCGCCACGTCGCACCCGCACACCCCGTCGGGTGTGCGGTTTTAATTAAAAAGTGCAACCCGAGCTCGGCGCGATTCGGGCGCAGGAGTGACCACGCGCGCCGTAGAGCAAAGCGCTCCGGTCGCGGTCGTCAACATGTGTTCACGCCTCAGAAATGGGTTCGAGTTACTTGCGATATTGAATATGCATCCGTTGTCGGGCACGCAATAACATAAGATGCATGGTGCCGTGCACTTCGCGAGGAATCGTTTTACATTGCCGTTTTTGAAACGACCGACCCAGCCTGTTAGTCCGTCGCTTGCAAGGTAGAGATGATCCGGATGGAATTTTGGAGCAGAAAATTCCGTTGTGTGAAGTCGTAAGAACTCTGGATCATCTGGATCTTCTGGATCACCTGGATCATCCGAACCATCTGAATCATCCGAATCACCTGGATCATCAGGATATCCTGGACGATCCAAATCATTTGCACAACAGCTTCAAATCTTGCGATCCAAAACTTTCCCCAAAAGTTGCACATCGCCCATCGTCAAAGCCCCTCGACAAATCTGCTCCAAACAACGCACTAGGAACTAGATCCTGTACGGCAGGCTACAGCTACCAACTGAAGTGGCAATTACAGCAAAGTGGGGTTATAAACTAATACCCGGAACCGAAGTCTGCTTCAGCTACAAAAGTTGGCCAGCGAACGGCGACTCCCTACGGTGAGTTCGCCCATTGCCCTCCCACCGGCACCGAACCGGCTCCAGCTAATTGTTTTCCAACAATCCCGGCGCGAATTAGCAACGATTTATATGCTCTCCTGCCCGCCACGTCCACCGAGTGGTTTTTCCGAAAACAAAACAGAAAAAGATTAACACGCCGCGCCACAATTGGCGAAACGGTAGGCTACGCGTTTGTTTGAAAATGTAATTAGTTTAAAGCAATCGCACAACAACGAAAAAGAACCAAGACAACAACACAAAAAAAGTCGACTACTATATATGTGTGTATGCAAATGTGCGTTTGAAACGCTCCAACGTCTGAATCACGTCTGGGGCGCAGGCACGGGCCCACCATCCCGAACCGTCAGTTGCACGAGTTTCCCTGCCGGTGGCAGCGGCAAACGTAACACGCGATTTTCCAACCGAACATTCCAACAGACTGAACCATTAATCCAGCGCCCTGCTCGCCAGCCGCGCCATCCTGGGAAACAAAGGAACCGGCCGCGCTCCCGGAGGGGGTTTTATTTTCAGTTTGTCTGCGGCAGTATGTTTTATATTTGAAGCTATCCTCGTTTGTTTTTTGTTTTTTGCCTGTTCCTGCCTGTTTTCGAACGTTTCGCGCGGTTGTACCGTGCTAGCTTCACCGCAGACAATCGAAATAATTACATTTTAATCCCTGCAACCCGGTTGCCGGGATGCAATCCTGGACGCTACAGGTTGGTCGAAGACGCGACGCGTCGCGCGTGCAATTTGTCTGGAAATGGGATGTTTTGGCGTCTTCTTTTTGGTGCGACTCTCGCGGGCCAGTGGGAGCGCTCGGAGCACTCGGTCACATTCAATTACTTACTTTACAGTCTTCGAGGAAGAGGCTAGAAGTGGTCTTACTATGGATTTATTGTGCATGGGCGAGCAAAGTTGAGACTGCGTTAATACAGCAGCTTGTCCGTTTGTAAAACGACGGATCTCTCTTCGTAGCAGTTCTACAACTTTGTTCCTAGCGAATGACTCTTATAACATCATCTCTAGTGCTATGATCTAGTTCTGGAGTTTGAGCAGAATGTCGAGAAACCGTTTCGGGACATCGGTGTGTCATAATCGAACGCCCCTCTTGTAGCAAGTTACTTCTGCTAATCCAGTGATCAACTCCACTGGATATCTCGTGCTGGAAGCACCAACGTTCCAAGCGTTCCAGAATGGGCCTGGAGATGTTCTCGGAGCGCCCGAGCGAAGTAGAGGATCCCGGGCTCCAGGAACAATTTATTTGCGGATCTGTCACCCGCAACTGACCCCAACGATATGTCCCGAGCAGCGGCAGCACGAGCCAAACGGGGCGATGTCCATAATTTTCGCAAACACCAAACTCCAACCAATAAGCGTAGCGTAAAGCCGCATCGGAGCCTTATCGGAGCCTTATCGGCGCCTTATCGGAGCTCTACAAGAGTCTTATTGAAATCTTATCGGAGTCTTATACCTCTCTTCCTCCCACCATCTCTCCGTCCCTCCCATAGATAGACAATATTGCATGTCCATGCTCTTAGCAACCGAATAATTTGCAACAATAAACATAAACAACATTTTTCTGTTGTTTTCCTCCGAGACTCCAAAGCCAACCGGAGTCGTCCCGTGCCTTCGCAGCTTGCCCCGTCGCCCATCACCACCGCATGGCGAGCCGAACCGGGTCGTGAACGCTCTCCGGCGTGCCCTGTTTGCGTGCCCGTCCCGTGTGCACTTGTGCCGAACTTCCGTGTGCCGTAAACACGGCACGCCCGGGACGTACCTGCGCGCGCGGAACGCGTACCACTCGCAACTAGAACCTCGGTGCATCGTGGGGTGGCCCCGACCGCGCCGATGCTCCATCTTCGTCCATATCGTGCCGCTTCATCATCTACGCACCGCGCCTCAGACAGCCCCGCCAGAAATTGGCCCCCAGGAATTGGGAATGGAATTTATTGATGTTGAAGATATTCCAGTAATTGGTGTAATTTATCACCTCGTTTCTTTCGCTCAGTCAATTTTGCCCACCCCGTATTTTTTGTTGGCTTCGGTTCGCCCCGCCTCACGCGACCCTCCCTAAGGACTGACTTCGTCTTTCTATCTCTCTCTCACACTGCTGCTGCTTCTGAGTGGATATGTGTGTGAAGTCGATATCGTTCGCAGCGTCCAAGTCCGGAGTCGGTCGGAGGAGCCGGAGATGAGTATCTATGGACGTTCGTGACCACCCCGGATCGCGGTGCAGCGCAGAGTTGCAAAGCAAGGAGAAGTCGCACGGCGCAACCCGCTCCCCCCCCCGGTCTGCCACCAAGGCAAGGTCGTCCCACATCCTCGTGCGGAACGTGGAAACACCAATCACTCGGCACTTGTAATGATGGTTGTAATAAAAACGATATGAAATATATGTTATCGTTATCGCTGATGCCGGGCGAGGCTCTACATAGTCTAGTCCAGCGGATCCACGGGTGTGCGAGACACGGTGGATTAGTTTTTTTTATAGCCAAACCATATCGTCGCGACTACGTGTGTGTGTGTGTGTGTGTGTGTTTTTTTTTATCATAGCCGGTTGAGGAATGAGAAGGCGAGGCGTTCCACACACACACAGGCCCCGATTAGGAGGCCTCGAATGGCCGCTAACTTATTGAGGCCGTTTCCGGGGACTCCAAAAACAAAAAAAAACACAAAAAAGCACGCACACACGGACGTACGTTTAACCTTCACCTGCGTGCATGTCCGGTGATCCGGCAAGGGCGTGTGCGTGGGCGCTCCGACAAGCCACGGCAACGAAAACCAACCGAAGAACTTGATACGCGCGTGGAGAAGCGCCAGGAAGAATGGAAGAAACCGAACTGGACATACGGGGACGGTCGGGGTCGTAAATTGTGCTCCAATTATTTATGCACTGCATCGGAGCTTGTCGCGAACGTCTCGTTGGTGCGCGTTGTTGTTTGTTTGTTTGGTTTGCCTGCTCGCCTCGAGTACCGGGCCAGTTCCGTTTGCTGCTGCTGCTGCTGTTGTTGTTGTGGTTGTCGTAGTGCCGCCGAATGAAGTATTTATCGCCCGGAGTTGCAGATCTTGATGGTGGGAAAATTAATGGACGGCGGGCAGTTCGGGCAGGACACGCTCTTTTTTGTAGGGTTAGGTTTTGTGCGCGCGAGAAATTGCAGGCGCTGGGGGTCAAAACACAGATGACAGTTGACATTTTGCGATGGAAGAATGTAGGAATTGATAGCGGTGAGGCTAGTAGTGACGCTCGAAACGTTCCGATCTGTTCAAGGTGTAGATGGGACAGACAGACAGACCTGTGCTTCGCGTAGTTAACGTAAACAAACTCTATTTTGAGGATATCCCCGCCTAGAAAGAATATTCGTCAACATTTGGAGCGGAGTTCAAGCAAAACCAGTGGCAGCTTCGTGGTTTTCTTCCGTTTGAAGTTAAGTTGAACAAAAAAAAAACACAGATACTTCAGAGTGTGAAGGGATTTGCGTTCTCTTTCTTGCTGTTGCTTACAGCACAGGGTTACCGAATCCAGCGGGCGTGTTAAAAAGTTGACAAGCGCGGTGTAACCCTGCCCAGTAACGCAACGCAAATTTGTCTACCGAACAAAAAAAAACCTCAGGGAGCGAGTGAGGGCGGTTCTGTTCTTGTTCTTTCCTTGTTTTTTTTTCGATATGCCACCGCTCGGCGCGATGGATTTGTCAAGTAGTCAAGTAGCGATCCGAATGGCAATGCTGGTCAAAACTCACAACATCCCCTACGGCACTCTGGGGACGAACGATCCTTGGCTGACGGTGCACACAGTGGGCCAATTTTATATCCGCCTGCGGGGAAGACTCGACTTCCACGTTTGACTAATTCAATTTCGTGGAGGGGCTGCTGTTTGTGCGGGCATTGGCTAGAGATGTGCGTACTGAGTAGGAGTGAGAGAGATGCATCTTTGCTATAAAACGAACGAGTTAACTCCTCATACAGACTTTTGATGACTCTTTTTGGAGTCGTTTTAATCTAACTCAGGTGTGAGCTACTAGTCACCGCAAGAATTCGAAACCTAAGAGGGTGAAAGGGAGTCGTAAAATGAGTGGAAGTAGTCCTTAAACGAGTGGGAGTTGCTAAAGTAGTGGGTTTTAGGAGCGGTTGGTTATAATCTAACTCACTCAGGAGCGAGCTACTAATCACCACAGGGAATCGAATTCCAAAAGCATGGTCCAATAAATAGGAGGTCGATGCATTTCTTGTATTTTGATAATTCGCCGCCAGTATCGGTTTTGGAGCAAACTATCGTTTTCCACTCCTATTGAGTTCCATGCTGACGTTATTTAACACTATTGCATAAACAAAATTAAGCAGCTATTATGCAGTAAGTGTTCGGTGTTAGAAGATACACAATATCTTTATTTAATGGCAACTTAAACAACAATTAGTGATCTGGATAGCTTATTAAGCAGAGAAACAAGTGAATAACAAGCGAAAACGTGTCAATAGAGTGTATGCCCTACTTCATTGTTTGTTTACAATTTTTGGACCAAATTGTCAAAATTACAAAACCAACAAAAAAGACCAATGCGACAACCTGTTCCCTACAGGAACCTTGACCAAAAGAGTGAGTGGGAGTCGTAAAACGAGTGGGATTCTTATCTAACACGTTCACTCACTGTTTCGAGGTTCTTATCCTTACGAGTTAGATTATAACGAATCCGAAAAGAGTCACTAAACGACGCGAATCCCAATAGTGAGTGAGTAAGAGTGAGTTAACTCCCCGAAAAGAGTTGTTATTGTCATCTCTAGTATTGACAGTCGTCAAAAACAAAAACCCAAAACAAAAAAAAGCAGGGTTCGCCTCCATCTCTGACAAGTGGCACATGAAAGTGTGTGTGGTTTTTTTTTTCGTTTCTCGACCCGTTGTCGACGCACGAATAATCGGTAAATCTTTCCTCCAGCACCGCGTCGGGTGCCAGGACGCGCGATTATCTTTACGTTTGCGCAAGAAAATAAAAACGTGTCCTGCGGAAAAGGGTGCGCGAATTGGGAGTGAAGCATCGGGCGGTGATGCAGCGGGCGTTTCGTGGCGGCGTATTAAATCAAAACACCTTGCGCAGCGAGTGCGGCCGCACACGACGACGACGACGACGACGAAGACTGCACCGTACGCCCGTATGCCTGCGAGCGGGCGAACGGAGAAGGACGTGCCCGGCTCCGTACCGGGGGCAGCGGTAGCGGAATAATAGCGATGATGATGTTGATAGCGGCAGCGCTGCTGGGCTAGTGCGCCCGGCCAACACCGGTGGATGCTGTTGCTGCGCCCGGGCAAGTGCACCGAACGCCCAAGACACCCAGGGTGGGCGGAGTGCAGCGCGCCTGTACATTAAAAATTATTTAATGCGATATTTTGGCGCAGCGAAGTCATAAATATTTTTGCACCGCTCCCGGTACCGGCGGGTGAAGCGTAGAAGGGGTAGGGAAGACGGGCCAATGGCACCCGGGGGCGGGTTACTTTTTTTTGTTGTTAGCTGCTGCGTTGTTGCTCTGCGCTTCCCTATTCTCTCTCTCTCTCTTTCGCTCGTTTGCTGCGAACTGCCGGTAGTTGCTTACAGTATTACACTATCTGCTCGGTGCACCGGTTCGGCTCCAAGACGACGTTCCCTGGAAGGTGGCCTGGAGTGGAAGTGAAATAGTTCAG
>KZ072539.1:29180-40292 GCA_002091845.1 Anopheles cracens
GCGGCGGCGGCCAGCTCGCCCGTTTTGTCGGTGGTTTCTGACGACGCCCGGTGACTTACACCGCGAGCACCGATTGCGCGCTGCTAAACGCTTTTGCGCGGCCCCATCCGTGTGTTGACGAGCCACCAGCGTTTGGCCGCGGCAGCTGTTGCGTTTCGGCCGGCCGGCCAGCCCAAAAACCGATTTCCGATTGCCCGTAGCCGTTTTTTTTTCGTTGTGCCATAGTTACACGGCCGCCACCATTATGGTTTTGCCACGGTGGTTTGGGGTAGAGTTTTTTTTGTGATTTATTACACTTTTTTATTGACCAACGCGGGAGAAACGTGCTGACTCGGCGTTGCAGAAGTTGCGGAACATCACCTGTCAGGAGAAACGGGCTTCTAAACCAGGTTCTCACCTTCTCCTGACATTCTGCTGAGGAAGCATACTTTCTGGAGGACGGGTGGTGAAATGATCCTGCAAGTATGCACACCGCAGAACTTCCGTTGCGGCATAATAACTGAGTTAATGCTAGAACAAACAAATTGAGATCTTTTGTTTACCATTTGGGTTGTCTTTTATGTTGATTTCAAACAGGTATACTTTCGGTATACTTTAGAACAAAACATAAACAAATCCACTTTTGACAGCTGTCAAAGCAAACTTTCCAAAGACAAACTTTCCTCGTAAGAACGCTGCCGACTACTTTACAGGATCGATTTCTGAACGGCACCGTTTCACATCCCTGTTTATCACGTCCATAACTTCTCCGTAGCCCGAAATCGCCTAAATCCCGCCCGCCCGTCATGCCATACGGTGCAGATAAGGGCTAGAACAATATAATTTGTTGCCATTGTTAAGCACCGAAGATTTACCGCATCACTGACAAGCCCACGTAGCAGGACAAAGAATGCACCGGACAGA
Source organism: Anopheles cracens (assembly GCA_002091845.1). Lineage (NCBI taxonomy): Eukaryota > Metazoa > Arthropoda > Insecta > Diptera > Culicidae > Anopheles > Anopheles cracens. Next base: position 30,084 of record KZ072539.1, read on the forward strand.
AAACGAGCCTCTTCGGAAGGCTTGCCTGAGCTGCTCGTTGTAGCGGCGAACCTCTCCGGGACGACGTGTCCTCCCCTAACCTGGCTGACCCCGTTTCGTTCGGGCGTCGTTCGCAAGTATGCGAATTGAAAATTGAAAACGAAACGAGAATAATTTCAGATTATCTCACCCTTCCTGCGTGCGAGGACCTATCCGGCCCGACGGCTCAGTATTCCTTACGTGCCCGGCCCTCGCTCGCACGAGAATGTGAGGAAATTTACATCCCATCAAAATACCCTCGTGCAGGGATAGGAATTTGCCTGCCCTGCGTTTCGTTACTCGAAGCACAAACGCTGAAAGGGTTGCCCTCTCGCTCTCTCTCTCTTTGCCTCTCCTGCTCGCTCCAGCAAAACAACGGCAACGCAATCCGACCAAACGAACCGACAAAAACGATATTTTTAATGACTCGTAGCGTTGGGCAGCAGACCTGTTGAGCGGGAGAGCGCACAATGTGGGGTGTCAAATTTTGATGTCACACCCGGCTCTCCTGTTGCCCACACCCCCTCGCGGGGTGGTGTTTGTTCTAGATTGTGGCAGAGAGCTTCGGTTCGAGAGCGAGCTCGCCGGCTCGGGCTAAGTTCGTACCTAATTTCAATTAAAAGATGTTTGTTTTGAGAGCGGATGAAGCGTACATGCACACTCGCACGGAGGTGTGATTGGTGCGGTGCGCTCGTGTGGCCCACATATTGGCACTGGGAGCTCCAAAGCCCGTCCCGGGCCGAGTGTGCCGGCCCGCTTGATGATGATGGTGATGAGGATGATGATGGGGCATCTATTTGACGTTTGGCTCTCGAGTGGGTGTGCGTGTACAGGTGGGCACACACACGGCTCGGTGTGTAATTGACACCGGAGAGGCACCGCTTTTATTGTCCACTCTTTTTTTTTTTGGAGACGGGACCGAACGAGCGCGTGAACTCATTCCGAACGTGACTACCGTTCGTAATAATAATAACAGTAAAGATTATAGTGATGGTGTGCGCCGCACGAGGTTTCGTTGTAATTATTTTGGGGCGAGTTTTTTTTTCTTGGCGGGTACCGCGTTTCGGGTGCGAAACGGAGGCTTTTATTGTTGTGGTGGTGTGTTCGGTTCTAATTGGCAGTGGTGTAACCCATTGGTGTGAGGCACGAACACGCCATTAACCGTTTTCTAGACATTTTTGACCTTTTGGATTGCGATTTTCGAATTCTAGTCAGATTCTATGAGTGATGTTATAAAAAAGTTTGAAATATTTGCTCCATTTTGTTATCCTTTTTTAAATTGCAAATATTTTAACAAAAAAAACCCGATTTTATTGAATGTCAATGATAGGGTTAATAAAAAACAAAGCTGGTATTTTTGTTTTCAAAATGAAATTCGAACCCAAGCCCGTTTGGAGCTGTCTGCTCCCGGTGCTCCTGCATTGTACACTGTAGGCCCCACCGCGCCGGGGGCAGTTGAAACTTAATCAGCTTTCTCGCCGGGCGCACAACAAAATCGCCGCGCGCTAGTGTGGGAGGCGAAAATTTCGCTCGCCCACAAGGCGAAAGGTTACGCGTGGTGCCGGCCGCGGAACGGAAAGGTCAGCCGGGAACGATCGAGCGTAAAATAATGAGTTTTACATACACATCCACACCTTCTCTGGTGGAAAACTGGTGAAAATGGCACGAAAAGTCAACAGCGATAGACACTCACACACACATACACAAAAAAACAGCACAGAAAACCCCCGTGTTGGAACGGGGATTGGTAATTAACTTTGATGTGGTTTCCGTGGCGCTGGTGGGGCCGCTGGTGTGACGCGTGAAATATGTTGCATTCCTTGTTTGCGCGCGTCGGGCACGGGATGCTGGAGCCGACAACAAGAAAAAAAAAACAACGGCAACGCAATCCGACCAAACGAACCGACAAAAACGATATTTTTAATGACTCGTAGCGTTGGGCAGCAGACCTGAGACGTTCTGCGCGCCCCGGGCGCGGTGTGTTTATTTCCCTTCGGCGCACTGGTGTTTACTTCTCGCACTCGATCGCTCCCGGTAAGCCGGCTCGGCAAGGCTCGCCGGCTCGGGCTAAGTTCGTACCTAATTTCAATTAAAAGATGTTTGTTTTGAGAGCGGATGAAGCGTACATGCACAAAAAATGGACGCACGGTGGTAGATCCCGAACACGCCGGGACCGCAAACCGATTGGCAGCGAATTTCGCAACAACAAAAAAAAAGAACATGTATGCACACTCTAATTGATCGGGCCAGGCTGTGGCGGTTTCGACCCGACGGGAGCAAAACCCACCGCCCTGGGAGGTGCAAATTGAAGTTAATATCTGCTGCGAAGGCACGCGTTTGGTTTGATTGATTGAATTAATAACGTAACGGGCAGCAAACGTAGGAAAAACGTACTTTGAAAGGCGTTTTTGTTGCACTATTCGAGGTAGTTTTAAAATTTCCCCAATTTTTTTTGCGCTTTCGATTTAATTTATTTTATTTTATTTTTTGTGTGGGTGTGCCCGAACTTGTAAATCACCGCGTAACTGGTGGCACTGCAATTTGTGGCGTCCTTCCGGCAATTTCCGGCCCCGAACCACTGCATAACTCAATCAATCGTGGCCCGCCCGCGCCAAAAAATGCCGGATTCGGAATATCCGGAACCGATTAACCCCGGCGGGAGTATCCGGGAGTTTGTTTCCGCTTTCCTGGGGGGAGGGGGAGAGGGGCCGAATATTGGCGTGCCGCTCCGCTGATTCCTGCTCACGGTGGCTATAGGAAACCCAACTCAAGCTGGAGCGAGCAGGAGAGGCAAAGAGAGAGAGAGCGAGAGGGCAACCCTTTCAGCGTTTGTGCTTCGAGTAACGAAACGCATTTTTTTTATTCATTTCTTTTTTGCAATAAAAATTGATAAATAGTATTATCTTTTCGCTCGATTCGCACCACCCCTGCAACGGATGCACGGACCGGTGCGGGCCCGTGCGCCGCATTTCCGTTCTACGCCACAAGCCACTCGCCCGGCAAACTGGAAATTGCATTTGTTCGGTGGTAAAAGCGCAGGGCATTAAAATTGTGTCGACCGAGGCTTCCGGGACCGATACACAGTGGAAGGAGCACTGAGATTGGGCTGTTTTGCTTCATTCCTTCTCAGAATGGAGAATAAAGTGCTTGCTGTCAAGCTGGCTAGAAACATTCAGAAAACTATCAAAAGTAACAATGTTTACAGCAGCTCTTTTGCTCGAAAAATGCATTTTTTTATGTAAACCCTTTTATTACCGCCAGATGGCGCTCTTTTTTTATTAGTATTGCGACACACCTGTCAAACCAAACGTCGCGTTCGCTGTCAAACACGGGCGACACTGGCCACTGTCGCACCAAAACACGAACATAAACCACATGGAAAAGAACAACAAACCAAAAGCAATAAAATGACCTGTACGGTTCTGTTTCCGAAACGGGCGCCCACTGTGCAGCAAAAATGGACGCACGGTGGTAGATCCCGAACACGCCGGGACCGCAAACCGATTGGCAGCGAATTTCGCAACAACAAAAAAAAAGGGGGGGGGGGGGGGGGGGGGGGGAGGGATATTATCGGGGTCGGCATGCGCCAGCGACACTAGCGTCGAAGATGGAGACAATCAATTTAATGGAAATATTTAATTAGCTTAATGTGCGGGCTGGGTGACAATCGAGAAAGTCTCGCCCCACACGCCGGGACTTGGTCGGCGGGATGCAAAGTGAACTTTCATGTCTTCACCGGGCGGTTGGCTGCCGTGGGCGCTTTCCGACGAACGACGATTTTCCGGAGCGACCGTTTTCCTGCGCACGGCAACAGTTACAAGTTTCGGTCCCGGCGCTTTTTCGCTTCGCACAGACAGACAGACAGACTGAAATGTCTCACTCCAGCAGAGGATTATTCCGACATTGGCAGCTTCACGTTCACTGAGCACGTTCCCGGTACCAGGAAGCCTGGTAGCTCGAGATTTCAACACGTGCTCGGCGTGGCAACTCGTCTCCCCGAATTCCCAGTTCCACTCCACCGATGGCATAGCTTCGGGCGTACAATTCGATTAGTACATCTTCGCCGCCGTAAAGCCCGCGGTAAGGTTTGGCCACGCGCGTGATACATTTTGCACCGATTTCCCACCGGTTGACAGATTGAAAATTGCCGGCCCCACGTCGTGTTGGGCAGACGCGAGCACGTCCGCCCGCCGAACGTCTATATGTAAAACAACTGTCAACCCCGAGCCTGTCAAAAGAAATGAATATTTTAACGGCGGACGCTCGCTCCGGCGGCGAACGTGTGATGGCGTTTTTTTTACAAAAAACAGAACGACTCTGTTGCCGCTGTCAAACAGCCGCCACCTGTCACTGCTTAGTGTATTGTTGAATTTTGACAGCTGACAGCGCGTTGACACAAGCGAGTTCACTTCTCCGCGGCGCACCAACTCCAACCGACGGCAAAGTGCGAAATTTAATCAACCCACTTCACCTGGCCGCGTTTGAAGCAAGCGGAGGAGCGAATGGTTTCCGCGGCTTCCGTGGAACCGTGGAACAGCTTTAATTACCTTTGGGGGGGGACCTTATGATTGAGATGGATTCGGTGCGCTTGCAGGCACCATGCGTTCCGGGGCCTGGGAGTCGGGTTTGTCGTGTTCCAATGAAAAAAAAACCTCCCCCGAGCGCCCTTGGACCTGGGCGCTGCCAATATTTGTTTCTGCCCTTCGCCAACGTTCAATGAGGGTTCCCTTTTCCAGGGGGAGAAAAGCTAAAGCAGCAACGGAAGAGAAAAAAAAACACCGATCGCCAATGATTTTTCCGACCGAAAAGAAATGGCGTATTTTTGGACTTTGTTGTTGTTGCTGCTGCTGGAATGGTGGATGTGGAATGCGCCTTTGTCCGTATCGCTCCATTATGATTGATGATGATGTTGGGCGAAGTTTTCTTTTTGCACGTCCGAACATCCCAAACAAAAAAAATACAATAGAGAAAGACAGAGGAACAGCAGAAATCCCCCCCCAAAACGCGTGCGAGCGATACGAGCGAACCATCCCCGGCGGAGGTGGGTTTTAATTTTTGGTTTTGCAAAAGTAATTTTTCATACGCTTCGAGTAGCAAGATTGATATCGTGCGCCAAAACCCGGCATGATTAATTGCATGCCATCGCACGCCGTTCGGTTGCAAATACTTCCCTGCAGTATGTCCCGAACGGGGCACCGTGTGTGGAAGAAAGCTGCTTTGTATTGGCGCTTTCTTTGTTTTTTTTTTTGTTAAAATTGTTTTCTTTTCCCAAAAAACAAAAAACAGAACGACTCTGTTGCCGCTGTCAAACAGCCGCCACCTGTCACTGCTTAGTGTATTGTTGAATTTTGACAGCTAAAAAAAAACACCCGCAATTCGCACAAAATGGACGCACCTACCGCGGGATCGCTTCATTCCATGTCCGCCCACCGAACCTTCGTCAACACGTCAACCCTTTTTGCAAAACGAAGCAGAAGAAGAAAAAAAAGTCACTCGCACGCAGCAGCATCTCCCGTTCCCGTGTCCGGAAGTGCTCAAAACTCGTAAAGGAATGTCAGTGCTTCAGTGCAGTGGCACGATTGTTCGGGCGAGCGTTCCATGAAAATACACACTCACCGATTGGGGCAATCATTCATTTTGACGGGGCAAAGGGTTTTACCTTCTTCGAGCTGTCGCCCTCCGTTGAGGCGAAGCCTTCCGGAGTGGAGTTTTGAGTCGCTCGTTGTGCGGGGAAAAAATCAAACCCCACGAACGAAGCGAGGGAAAAAATGGAAAAATACCGGGAAAAGTCAAACGTCTGCGTCGGTTTTTTTTCTCTCTCTCCTCTTCTTCTTGCCGGCGTTTTATTCTTCTCTAATATTCTGTTTGTAAAATGTTGCACAGGAAGCCCGGATTTTCTGCCGGGCTTTATAAACACCTTATGATTGAGATGGATTCGGTGCGCTTGCAGGCACCATGCGTTCCGGGGCCTGGGAGTCGGGTTTGTCGTGTTCCAATGTTCTCTTCGTTTTTCGTTGTTTGTTTGTATATCATTAGTGGTGGTTATCATTGCGCGGACACACCGTACCAGCCAGCCATCTGTCATCGGTGTGGAGAGAAGCTGCAAGCGCACGCACACCCACAACAAGGTTGCTTTTTTTCAGGTCTTCTCTTCTCCCCGGCTGAAAGTATCGTTTCGGGTTGGCATGAAGAATTTACGTTCGTTGTTTCGTTTCTTTTTTCTCTCTCTCTCTCCCTCTCTCTCTCCCGCACATTCGATCCCGGCACGGCTAGGGAGAAGAAGCCCTGGTTCCCTGCAGCGCGGTGGATGATTTTGATCCCCTTTACGGCGGCATCGGGCGAGTTTGTTACGCTGTTTGCTTTGCGCTATTTGTCGTGATGTGTCTTATTGTCTTGTGTGCCAGTGTTTGAGGTTAGGCTTACGGGCACGGTCCGATCCTTGCGCCCAGCGCCAAGGCCCGTGCCCGTCTGTATTTGCACGCTACGCAAGCGTGTCAATATTGGTTGATGCAGTTTTTCTCTCTCTCTCTCTCTCTCTCGCGTCTGTTGCGCCACTCGTCTCTTCGCTTCCCTGTTGTACTGGTTTTGATTAACTTGCTGATTTTTCTAATCTGCTGCTCAGTCGTGCTTAGTCTGTTGTAGTTGCCTTTGTCTAGTAATGCAACTTGTTTGTTTTCACTTAGTCTTTTTTCTCTCTTTTACACTTCCAATTTTATCTTTTTCCAACTTTTATTCTTTCTCATAGTTTTTTCATCTATTTATTCACTTTATTTCAAACACATTTTCTATCTAATCCTGCTTATTTATTCCTCTTTGAAATCCCTTTACAAGTTCAAAACTATTACTTTAACTTTCCTAGTTTTGTCGCTTGCTTTTCTCACTCCCGTTCGCTTCCTAACTCTTCTCACTCGTCCCATTTTCAACGTTTACTCTTTCTTATACTTATTTTTTCGCCTTTCCGCATCACTTGAAGTGTTTTTTCTTTCCTCTCTAATCATGCCAATAATATATTTCTTTTCATTTCAACTTTCATGTCCCAATTTAAAGGGCAGGAGAAGCGAAAAAAAAATCTCTCTCTCTCTCTCGCACCTCGTCTCGTCCCACTGTTGCTTCTCTTCGTTTTTCGTTGTTTGTTTGTATATCATTAGTGGTGGTTATCATTGCGCGGACACACCGTACCAGCCAGCCATCTGTCATCGGTGTGGAGAGAAGCTGCAAGCGCACGCACACCCACAACAAGGTTGCTTTTTTTCAGGTCTTCTCTTCTCCCCGGCTGAAAGTATCGTTTCGGGTTGGCATGAAGAATTTACGTTCGTTGTTTCGTTTCTTTTTTCTCTCTCTCTCTCCCTCTCTCTCTCCCGCACATTCGATCCCGGCACGGCTAGGGAGAAGAAGCCCTGGTTCCCTGCAGCGCGGTGGATGATTTTGATCCCCTTTACGGCGGCATCGGGCGAGTTTGTTACGCTGTTTGCTTTGCGCTATTTGTCGTGATGTGTCTTATTGTCTTGTGTGCCAGTGTTTGAGGTTAGGCTTACGGGCACGGTCCGATCCTTGCGCCCAGCGCCAAGGCCCGTGCCCGTCTGTATTTGCACGCTACGCAAGCGTGTCAATATTGGTTGATGCAGTTTTTTTCTCTCTCTCTCTCTCTCTCTCGGAGCTGTCGGTTCTACTGTAACGGCACGCCAGTTGGAGAGACGACGCCACAGAGGCGCGGAGAGACAGACTCATTCAAAAAACCGCCCCGAACGGGCCCGTAATGGCTGAGGGTCGGGATTGACGGGAGGCAGCAGCGCGTCCCTGCGGATGCCGATGCGTCGGAGATTAAAATTTGTAGTCCGATTGTCCGGAAGCACTCGGAAGAATGCTAACGGTGTCGGACGGGTATGGTCCAGTTTGGACGATAATGAAGTGGTCTGTGTAGCGTCCCGAACGCTGCCAGCGATGAAGTGGACGAGCTCAACCGGTACGGCAGTTGTACGATTGCAAATTCGTGAACAGGCCGGGACGGTTGACCGGTTGGGCTTGAAACGATTAAGGATCTCCAACGGCAGCCAGGTAGCAGCGCAAACACAACAGCCCATCAGGCCGTTCGTTCCCGGAACTGCTCCCAGATGGGCATCGGGCAAGCTGTGTTTGCCAAATAAAAGGCACACCGTGTCACCTTCTTCGATTTGACAGAATGGTTTTAGGGTTAGGATTTTGTTGTTGTTGTTGCAGTTGTTGTGCGTATTGCTTTGTGACGCTCAGGGGTCGAGGTTCCCTGTGGCGAGGGTTGTGGTCGCCCTGACTTCAGACAAACGCCGTGCTTGACCATCGTAGAAGGATCGTTTTACAGATCAAATATTAACACTGAATGGAAGCAGCCTCCGCCGGTTCCTGACTTCAACCAACGTGTTTACCGAAGGAGGAGAAATCGTACGATTCGATGGATGTTTGATGACGAAGATCTGCTCTTCAGACGCCCAATATCTTCGGTTTCGGCTGCCCTGAAGATTTGTTCTCTATGGGTACATTTCTTTTACAAACAGTGTTGGTTCGTATCTATACACTAATCGCTCTATGCCGGTAATGACAGCGTTGATGACTACTAAAACAAGGCAAGTCGCAATCTCGGTTCCTCAAATCAATCGCTGAGAGCAGAAAGAACTGGAAAACAAAATCCTTGTGACAACAGCACAAACAACCGGACAACGGTTAGACTAGCACAGATTACGCAAACTTCCAAACCCCATCCCGGAACGCGTCAACAACAACAAAATCCTAACCCTAAAACCATTCTGTCAAATCGAAGAAGGTGACACGGTGTGCCTTTTATTTGGCAAACACAGCTTGCCCGATGCCCATCTGGGAGCAGTTCCGGGAACGAACGGCCTGATGGGCTGTTGTGTTTGCGCTGCTACCTGGCTGGCGTTGGAGATCCTTAATCGTTTCAAGCCCAACCGGTCAACCGTCCCGGCCTGTTCACGAATTTGCAATCGTACAACTGCCGTACCGGTTGAGCTCGTCCACTTCATCGCTGGCAGCGTTCGGGACGCTACACAGACCACTTCATTATCGTCCAAACTGGACCATACCCGTCCGACACCGTTAGCATTCTTCCGAGTGCTTCCGGACAATCGGACTACAAATTTTAATCTCCGACGCATCGGCATCCGCAGGGACGCGCTGCTGCCTCCCGTCAATCCCGACCCTCAGCCATTACGGGCCCGTTCGGGGCGGTTTTTTGAATGAGTCTGTCTCTCCGCGCCTCTGTGGCGTCGTCTCTCCAACTGGCGTGCCGTTACAGTAGAACCGACAGCTCCGTGCCAAGCCGGGTGCATCGCATGCCTTTGTTTTCGTCACATAGTTTCCATTCCCAGCACCGAGCGGGAGTGTTTGTCTTGTGCTATTTACCCAACCCGGGGGCCCCCTCCGGTCGGGATACCCACTTGCCGTTCCAAAGCCGCCAGCGTTGCCGGTGAAATATCTATATCGATACCGGTTTTGTTTGCACGGCGTCGGAGTCGGAGCTGCTGTTGTCACAAGGATTTTGTTTTCCAGTTCTTTCTGCTCTCAGCGATTGATTTGAGGAACCGAGATTGCGACTTGCCTCGTTTTAGTAGTCATCAACGCTGTCATTGCCGGCATAGAGCGATTAGTGTATAGATACAAACCAACACTGTTTGTAAAAGAAATGTACCCATAGAGAACAAATCTTCAGGGCAGCCGAAACCGAAGATATTGGGCATCTGAAGAGCAAATCTTCGTCATCAAACATCCATCGAATCGTACGATTTCTCCTCCTTCGGTAAACACGTTGGTTGAAGTCAGGAACCTGCGGAGGCTGCTTCCATTCAGTGTTAATATTTGATCTGTAAAACGATCCTTCAACAATGGTCAAGCACGGCGTTTGTCTGAAGTCAGGGCGACCACAACCCTCGCCACAGGGAACCTCGACCCTGAGCGTAACAAAGCAATACGCACAACAACTGCCGGTGGCTTCCCTCCCGTTCTCGCACTGTTTACGCAGCATCCGAGAAGGTTGTGGATTTTCTTTTCGCCTGCGGTTCTTTTTGCAAAATCTTGGTTGCCTGGTTCGCCGTTATCGCAATCTCGCTCTCTCTCTCTCTCTCGCTCTCCCCATGTATATCTTCATCTCGCTCTTCACCTTTCGTTCCCAGTTGGTGTCCCCCTCTGCGCTCGCTCGGGAGT
>KZ072539.1:41534-54212 GCA_002091845.1 Anopheles cracens
CTCTCGCAAGGATGTTTGAAGGAACGAAGTGGGTTGGCGTGAGGGTCGGGAAGTTCCACCGCAGACTCCTTTTACAGCGCCGTGATCCTGGGCGCCGAACGTCGCAACGTCGCATCATCCGGGCGGGCACCGGTATGCTAATGAGCTGAATATGATTTTAATGATCACGAGATATTGATGCGATTTTAATATTTAATAAGTTTTTCGCCGAATGCCGGGAGCCCGATCTGACGTTTACCGGTCCGCCGGTAGAGATGGCGGAGACGTGGCCCGAGCGCGCCGTGCCAGCGATCAGCGGGTGGGTTAATTGAAAAGCGTGATCTAATTTCTCGCCAAACATACACGCAGCGTCCCGGCGCTATCACCTGCCAGTCTGGGCTATAACACACACACACCCAGAACGATTGCAGCCACGCATATGCAGGAGAACCCTCCAACGGGAGTGTGGGGAGTCATTTTGAGCTAAAAAGTTATGGTCCTTCGAACCGGATCGAGGCAAAAAAAACTATTTTGTCCCGAGCGCAACGAGGACCACCTCACAACCTGTAAGCTCTCCCGAAACCATCTTCCCGGTGTGAGATGTCCTGCGCAACAACAAAAAAACAAGCTGTAGCATCGCCGCAAAACGCAAGCGTTTACCTTAAGTTGTTAACGAACCAACAAGAAGACGAGCAGCGGCAAACTAAGCATACACACAAAAAAAAATCGAACCAGACATGAAATTTCAGGTGGATGAAAAAAAACGGAACGTGTGGTCGGCCAAACCGAGTGCCTCAGGGCGATGGTTTGTAGCGTTTTCTTTTTCCGTGTTTCGTGTTTGCTTCGCCTGGCTGTTTGGATGCTGTTGGAGCTCTTATTATGTAGCGAAAACTGCGTCGAACGTGGCCTGCCTGCCAAAAACTTGGTGAACACTCTTCGTTTAAAAAAGGGGGTTGCGCGTGTCATTGCGCCACGCCGCCTTTATTATCACTTTCATCTCCACGCCACGGTCGCTCGCCCCGGGTCTCCCCCTCTTTGGTCGGGGAGCTCCGTGGGATCAGGCGGGCAGAAATGAATCATTTTACCTCTAACATGTATTTTGAATTAGTTTGATCGATTCTTCGATCGGCGGTGGTTCGCTGGGACGCTCGGGGTCCCCGGTCGCCATTGTGATGGATATCGTGCTGTTGTTTTCTTGGTGCATGGGTGCCGTGGGACCACACAGACGCCGTTTCGGAGGTTTTGCTTGGAGGGAAATGGATCATGTTGAACATCTCCCACGCCGCCGCCCGCCTCGAGTGGAGCACCAGCTGCATCCACCGGATGAGACGTGGGAGACTTGGGTGTAACTGACCCGACGCGCCGGTGACTGGAGCTTGCATTCTAAGCGGAGCGGAGGCGCACAACTCGACTACTCATGGCGCAGTTATCAATCTCCGGCAGACGTGGATCACGCTAGTCTTGATGAGATGGGTATCGATGCGTGAAACAGTTACGTACGGGCCTGGGATACGCCTGTCTCCCGCGCAAACAGCGTCCCCATCACTGTTTAGTGAGAACAAGTTTCGGTCTTTCGAACCGGATCTGAGAGTAGACAAAAAAAAACACACACACACACGTCATCTTCCGGGGGCGGGCGCGCGCCCGCGCGCCTGTGCCATAAAATTCTTCCGAAGTTAGTGCTGCGGCCACAGCACAACCCAACAGATCCATCAAACCCCCGGTGCGGTGTTAACCTCCCGGCCGTTGAGCTATTGCCCGCTGCCCGCCTGGAAGCTGGCCCGAGCGCCCGGGGAAATCAACGAATCATGCGAAGTCATTCCGATACGCACCGTTAACAGCGCCCAAGGTGTCTATTCCGAGCCGGCGTGCCATAATGAGCTGGGCAAACGATAGCCACCGTAGCGCTACTTCCCTCTCGTACCACCGGGTGAAGTTTTGGGCCGCATTAATGTCCATAAAAACCGGGTGTCCGATCGAATCCTGCCGGCCCAAGCTGCTCCAGCGCGCTCGGCGGCTTCGTAACTCCGAAAAGGTATGTAATTCGCACGTACAATGCACGCCGCGCGTCTGAAACCTTACTTGACCTAGTATGCGGAGGTGATGTAGAGTTAAAAGCGCAGCTCGGCCCACCGGTCGGATCACTTTGCCCTTTCGGAAGAACTGGTTTCTTTTTCGGGAGCTTTTACCACTCCATGCAACACACACACACACACACATGTATATCTTCATCTCGCTCTTCACCTTTCGTTCCCAGTTGGTGTCCCCCTCTGCGCTCGCTCGGGAGTCTAGTGCAGCCGACCAAGCGATGTCTATCCGGGGGCTGTGTATGTGTGCGCCCTTCCAGTACGTCCGACAAGCGCGGCATCGGAAATGCCGTACTGTCGAAAGGTAAACAAAAATTATTCGATTGCTGCGAGAGATATCTTCATCGCCTTTGTGCGATTGACAGATCGGTTTCAGCTGGTGTGCTTCACCCGGAGCAGGGAGACAATACCGGACCGGGTGGTGCGAGTAGTCGCAAAACTTCACAAACGCAGCTTTGTGAGGTTAGCCAGGGTGGCCATTATTCGAAACGGGTTTCGATACGTTCTAACGAGCCCCGGCGCGGACGTATGCATCATTTACTACCTATACTGCAGGGCCGCCGGCGCGTGGACCCTTCCCGGGGCCCAGAAAGTTCATCATCTTCCCGTGCCGCCATCTTGATTAAACTTTCGTCCACTTTCGCTCGGAATGGCGTGGCAAACCTCGCAATAATGCATTGTTTAATTTTTAATCGACATCCGCCGGGTTCTTCCTCGTCCTGCCGGGAAGCCTACGGAGCGTTATGTGTGAGTAATTAAAGCCTCGCCCTCCAGTAGTTACATTTAACTACTGCCCACGGGCCCGAACGCCCTCGTCACTTGTCACCGGGACCGTGACGGTCGTGAAAACTAATGACGGCGACGGTTCATCCTCGTCATCTTCCGGGGGCGGGCGCGCGCCCGCGCGCCTGTGCCTCTCTCTCTCGCTCGTTCTTCCAACCCCGGAAGCGCTAGGATCCTTTTTGTTAATAAATTTAATCAAAACACCCCAACTCGTACGCATCTATTTAGCTTTAATTTAATTTCCATTCCCATTCCACCGGCTGCTCCGTCATGTACAATCTGCATCACGCACTCAAGCGCACACACACAGACACGGTGGCTTCCCTCCCGTTCTCGCACTGTTTACGCAGCATCCGAGAAGGTTGTGGATTTTCTTTTCGCCTGCGGTTCTTTTTGGTTAATTGAAAAGCGTGATCTAATTTCTCGCCAAACATACACGCAGCGTCCCGGCGCTATCACCTGCCAGTCTGGGCTATGGGTTGCGGTGGAAATGACGTTACTGAGCAACGGATTCGCCCCGAATTCGGCGGTGCCTTCCACAACTCGGGAGAGATCCTGCCGGTTCCAGCCCGAGGAGTCGATTGCGTGCCGTTTGGAGAACTTCCAAGCGGAGCCACCTCCGGAGACTTGCCGTAGGTATTGTCTCACGCCAGGGCCGGGGCAATAAATCCACCACCAACTTCTCCAGGCAATCGCAGGTAAGTCGTAAAAAGCGTGTCACACCGTGGCCCATGCAAATCTGCCCAGCCAGCGTGTCTAGCGCGCAGATGTGTTTACGAGCCGGCTCCGGCTGGCGCAGCGGGACGTGCCGGGTGGTGCACCCCGTTTTCAAGTGTCGCAGCCCGGTAGTCGCGGTTCGCCAGCGCCAACGTGGACGTGGGTTTTGTGGACATGGGCGATTGATTTATCTGCGGTCGCTGATAGTGGAGTGTAAACCACTCGCGGAGACAAATCAGCCACCGAGTGATTTATCGCACGCTCGACACAAGCGCGCTGCATCTGCGGGCTCGGAGGTGCTGCCTCGGGCAGGCGGGCAGGAGATGTCCGGTCGGCAGGCAGCCTTGCGGCGGTCCGATAACGCTGGCCGGTTCGTTTGTGCAAGCGATCACGGCGGATCCGGACATTCCCAGTTGGCCCAGGCCGAGAGCTGCTCGGCAAACATTCCGTAATGGATTAACGTCAGCGCGGCGGACGCGTCTACTTCTTCACTCCGCTGCCAGCGCACGGTTTGGGTTCTTACCGCCCAAGCAGTACAGAACTTACAGCCTCTGCAAAAGGCACACTTTTCAACGTCCCTGCTCCGAGCTGCTCCGATTAGCTGCTACCCTTCCCAAAACTGACAGATTCGGATGAGGTCGGCCCCTCGGCAGACTCATCTGCCACAATCCCTCGTCCCCTGCCGCACGGACCGTGTGTGTGCGTGTGTGTGTGTGTGTGGGAGTCTCCCGGCCTGACCACCTGTTTGTACTTCCCTGCCCGGTTCTGTACCGGTGACGGTGCGCTTCTGACCCTCGGTACACTTTGCGAGATGGCAGGCAACGGAGTCACCGAACCGAAGAGGACCAAACACCGGCGGCCTCTCCCGAAACTTTAAAGTCTGTCGCACCCACGCACACCAACTCAGCACCCCAAACGCTACGAGCTACAGCGCGCGGTGGTGAAACGAACATTTCGAAACGACAGTCCCCCGGCTTTATCCGTTTCGAATTCGATTCGTTTCGGGCGTGTGTTGGTGCAATGAAAACGAACCGTTTGCCGCGGGACGCAGCGGAGGGGAACAATATTTGCTTTAATTGACCGTAAATCAATTATTTTTTCGCCTTCCGTAGCCGTGCCGCGTGGCCCGGGAAGACTGCCGCAGCCGGCGTCCTCGCTTGTTCCCGGGGCTAGATTGGGTGTATTACACATTATGTGAGACAGATTGTCTAGATTTGCCCACCCGTGTGTGTGTGCGCGTGCCCGGAGAGTTACACTTAATCTTTTACGTCTTTTAAATTGAGTGAAATTTGTTTAAAAAAGGAACATTATAAACAATCGAATAAACCCTTTACTGTCCAGGTGGCATGAAGCATGTAAACTGAATAAATATATAAATACATTATTCCGTTAAACTAGTAGAACAAAGAAGACAAATAGATTTTTTTTTTCAATATATTGAGCTTACAAATAAAAATCATACTAGAAGAGGAGTTTGTTTAGAGAAAGAGTTAGGAAGTTTAGCAAATTCCATTAAAAAGATCCTGTCAAAACTCAGAACATGATTTGACCATTTTTACAGAAAACATTCCATTTTTGAAGTAAATTTTCAACACATTTCGGTCAGTTGATAAGAACGAAACGATTTTTTTTTTTGTAGTATTCACGACCTCTCGATTCCTCTCGTGAATAGAAATATCATATTTTTCACAGAAAACAATCGTCGTCTAAGGCGGTTATTAGACGTTGGTATTTATCTGTCAAAAACAATTGTATTTTTCTGTAAAATCTGAATTTGGTATGGTAAGTTCCGGTTTTGGCAGAAAAACACATTTGCTTTGGACGGACCCGCATAATAGGAACCCAACAAGGAATACATATTCGCTAGTGAATAGTATTACTATGTTATGGCTATATTGGATGGAATTTTCGTAAATTACGGCTGTCAAGTTTCTTCCCATTTATACCCCTATATGTGTATGTGTTTTTGGGTGGAATTCTGGTGGAATTTTCTGCCAGATCGGTCATTGATTATGATAGAGAGATAATAATTAGGTCGAGTCGAATTCATTTCTCCGTGCCAGTGTAAAATATGTCAAACCATACAACCAGAAAATTCCTCCCAAATTCCATCCAAAAACAGCCAGTGTAGTAGGCCTATCAGCTGGAATAAAGTTGGAATTTACGATTGTGTGCTGTTGGTAAAATGTGTCAAATCGATATGACAGCAAAATGTTCACCCAAATTCCGTTTAAAATTAAAATTAAAATTAACCTCGTATAAATAGAAAAAAAAATCATTTTTTGTGGCAAAACTATGCAACAGACATTTTTTTTTCAATATATTGAGCTTACAAATAAAAATCATACTAGAAGAGGAGTTTGTTTAGAGAAAGAGTTAGGAAGTTTAGCAAATTCCATTAAAAAGATCCTGTCAAAACTCAGAACATGATTTGACCATTTTTACAGAAAACATTCCATTTTTGAAGTAAATTTTCAACACATTTCGGTCAGTTGATAAGAACGAAACGATTTTTTTTTTAGTGAATAGTATTACTATGTTATGGCTATATTGGATGGAATTTTCGTAAATTACGGCTGTCAAGTTTCTTCCCATTTATACCTCTATATGTGTATGTGTTTTTGGGTGGAATTCTGGTGGAATTTTCTGCCAGATCGGTCATTGATTAGGATAGAGAGATAATAATTAGGATAGCTCGAGTCGAATTCATTTCTCCGTGCCAGTGTAAAATATGTCAAACCATACAATCAGAAAATTCCTCCCAAATTCCATCCAAAAACAGCCAGTGTAGTAGGCCTATCAGCTGGAATAAAGTTGGAATTTACGATTGTGTGTTGTTGGTAAAATGTGTCAAATCGATATGACAGCAAAATGTTCATCCAAACTCCGTTTAAAATTAAAATTAAAATTAACCTCGTATAAATAGAAAAAAAAATCATTTTTTGTGGCAAAACTATGCAACAGACATTTCGGGAGGCATTGTTCACACGAGTCGAACTCTACTCGAATTTGTACGATCTGTGAACCTTTTTTGATAATGTATTAGTGAGTCGAGCAAAGTTCGCCGAGTCTGTTTCGAGCAGAAAAGGTTATCCAGTGTTGATGGATAGCACGAACTTTTGCTGCGAACTTTTTGACAAGTGCCGTGCATGTTGTTTACACTTTGAGGTTTACATCTGCATTCCTTCCATCGGACTGTCTTTTCTTAACACTTTTGTTTAGACGATGAGGATGAATGCCTGAGCACCAGGGTTTATTGCATCATAAATGTGTTGCGTGTGTTGTGTTGTTGTGGAGAGAAGAAGAAGAAAAATGTAAGTATGATTTCAAATGCTGGTGCAACAAGTGAAATCAATCGTTCTCTAAGCTACTTCTTTCTCTTCTTCTTCTTCTGAGCTGGTTTTGTTTGTTATTACCGACTGTCAAAACAACACAACAAAAGTTCATATCGCTTGAACGCAGTAAAGGATCGCAAACTTTTTTGTTTACAGGTTTTTTTTTGTAATAGTGTGCGTGAGGTTGACTCGTGTGAACCCACCTTATGAATCTCATCTCGAACTGTCGGACTGTCTCGGACTGTCATCGCGACAGCAGTCCCGAAAGCCACCGAAAAGTCGGTAGACACAAGGGTTAAGTGCCGGGCAGCTGTCAAACGGCCCCGGAGGCTGTGCGCTTACCTTTGCACTCGTTCGCGTCCCGCGCGTTCGCGCGTCCCCACGGTCGATCGAAGTGGAACGGCTTGCAGCGCTCGCAGTCCCGGCCGGCCGTGTTGTGTTTGCAGTCGCAGCTGACCTCCGCGTCCTTGCCGAGCGGGAGACAGCGGAACGCGTGCCCGTTGCACTTGCACCGGCCGCCGACGGCGAAGTCGGACACGGCGTAGTGGTGGTGCTGGCGCGCCGAGCCCCCGGTGCGTGTTCCACCGCCGCCGCCGACGACGACCAGCGCCGGTTTGATGGACGCACTGCCGGTGCCTTCGGTGGAGGTGTTTGATTGCGGTGCGGTCGCCTCCTCCGACGGGTAGTCGAGCGTGCTGGCGGTGCTCGATCGCACCGAGTCGTCGTCGCCGTCGTCGTCGTCGTCGAGCTGGCGCGGTTGCCGGCGGAAGGAGCGGGAGGACCCGTCGGGAAGTTGGGCGGACCCGTGCAGCAGGTACCACGGGTCCTCGAACGAGTCGTCCGGTGGCATCTGGTGCCGGTGGAACACGATGCGCACGTCGGTCACGGTGACCCAGTCCTGCAGGACGGGCGACGAGTCGAAGTCCGGCGCCGACGGGCGCCCCTCGAGCGTGCTGAACGCGATGCGCGACACGCCGGCGGTTGTTGTGGCCGGACCGTCGCCACCGTGCCGGTGGGCATCCGTGCACCGGGCCTCCTGCTCGTTGGCGCGCGTGATCGTCGCCCGGTTCGGGCGGCCGTACACGCGCCGACACTGGCTGCTGTAGAACTGGAACGCCTGCCAGGTGCGGCCGTAGTCGGCGCTCTTGTAGATGGCGATCGAGTCCGGCTTGACGCGCGTCCCCGGGCAGAAGGTGAGGCTGACGTACGTCAGCTCGTACTTCTTGCCGAGCGACAGCGTCAGCGTCACGTTGTCCGGCGGGTCGTTGATGGACGCGGGTGATCGGAGCGGTTCCGAGCGCCAGCAGGTGACGTTGTGCGAGTTGTTCACGTCCGTCAGGGCGGACGGTGGGTAGCGCCGGCGGGGATTCCTGTCGTCGCACGGCAGACAGCGCGGGTTGGGGCGCGTTGGTGGCACTGGCTGCTGCTGCTGCTGCTGCTGGACGTCACAGAGCCGCTCGAGCGAACGCTGCCCGCAGGTGGAGGACGCCACGACCGGCATCCCGAACGCGGCGTTCACGAAGTCCGGCAGACAGCGCCGCGGGCGATCCTCGTCGTAGCACGGATCGTAGACGGCGTGCTTCGGGAACGGGGCCGCACCGACCCCGGCGTGCACGGCGCGGGCCGGATCCGGTCCGGCCAGCAGGATCGCCACCGCACACGCCACCAACATCGCACGGGACGTACGAGGCACCATCACGCCTCCACCGTATACACTACAAACTAAGCGTCTTCTTCCACTGATCACTAGCTGATCCTCACTCGACACCGCGGTGTATCACTCAACGTCTCGTCAAACGGTGCGTACTACTGCTGCTGCTGCTGCTGCTGCTGGATCGACTACACCTTCGCGCGCACTGCTGCTACCAGCATCCTCACCGGCACGCTGCGTACCGGCGCTTCGTTGTTCGGGCTCGACTCGTCCGCCGCTATCTGTCGCATCTGCCGGCCACCAACCCACAACAACCGTACGAACATCCAAATCCGGAAGAAAAAACGCCGCGCGTGTTGAAATGGCACACCGGGCGGCGACTGACTGACTGTGACGGTGCGGTCGGTTCCAGTCCCCGGTCCCTTTGGCCGAAGCGATGACCCGACCGCGAGACGCATCCTGAAATTCGGGTCCTGCTTTGCCGCGCGGAACGCGCCGCATCCAGGACACACCGGAGCGGTGAGTTCCTGCTGGCAGCAGGGATGCTGCTTCCGGTTTTTTGGTTTGTTGCGTTTGCTGCGAGAGCCGCGCGCTCTTTCTCTCTCTCTCACACTCGGGCTCACGCAACACGCAAGCGCCGGAGCGCCGCCGACTCTCGCAGACACGCAGGCGACGCCGCGCGGAAGGGTTCCGGCGCGCGTGAGTGCCACCGGCACTCATCTGCGCGAAGTTTGGCTACACTGCTAAACGGGTTTGGCCGTTTCGTTTCGCGACCGGGCAAACTGTACGGGAAGATGATCATCCGAGCGGTGTTGGTTGGTAGTAGTTTTAAGACAAACTGGTTCCCTCACTTATTTTAGACATTTCCCTCGCGAATTCATTCCCTACCAGCGATACCCACCCAAAACGGCACGGTTCTTTTTGTGAACCAACCCAATTTTGCTCAATTGGGTAGCATTCTGCGCCGGTTGCCGGTGAACTTGTTGCTTGAGCGTGGCGCTTACTTGAAGCTCGAACAAAAGCGCGTCTGCGATAGCGTCGTGCCATCCAAAACACAGGCTCTTCGGTAAATAACCCTAACAGGAAGGATGACTAAAACAAAGCTCGGGCCAGCTACGGAGCAGAGTGGGAAGGGTGAATTATTGATCATTAGCATCACAACAACGAGCGTGCAAACAAGCGTATTGCGATGAAAATTTAATCGCACACGCCCCACACGCACCCCGCGGTTGCCGCTGGCGCCACGACCATTATACCGACCGATTTCCCTTCGGAGGAGCCCGGCTGAAGCGGTGCATTCCTCTGTTTGGTGTTTTTTTTGCTGCATTTTCCACAGAAAATCTGCTTTTTGCCTCTCTCCCTCCTCTACGGATTATGATGGCTTATTTTATATTTGTATGTTGCAACAGCGGGGAATTTTGCTCGTTTGAAAGGATTTAGGTGGAGCGCATGAGAGCTGGAAGGTTTTATAGTGTATCACTCCGTTTTGGTTAGTGTTGACATCAACAATGTTCAGTAAATACTCGAAACTCGCAATGTCACAGAGCACGAAACGTCATTATATTTGGAATGCGTACGAAACATAGTAAATGGTAGCAAATGCTAACGCGTACGCACGGTAATAAACGCTCAACCGGCCCGCTGACAGCTATTACCCAAGCAAAGCCCGCCATTTGCCGTAACTCACGCCGAAGTGGCTGTAAAGCTCGTAAGTTTATTTTACTCCGCGGTCTGTATACTAATGTTTTCCGCCACCGGCTGAAACGATCATAACAAATGTGTTCTAATTATAATAACTGCAACTTTGTTGCCTCCGCAAGATCGGCAAGACGGTGACGGCTAAATTGCGTTCGTTTTCATAAAGTTTGACGTTCACCTTGACGTCTCCGGCACATCTCCGACGTAGACGATTCGAACCTGCGAAAGCGATTCACTTCCGCCACGCTAGACGATCGTTGAAAGTAACACGTTACGAGAAGCGAGCGTAGACGCACATCGCACCTGTTAATGTATGCTAGCCCGAAACGTCCGCTCCGTCCATCAAAAGGGGCTCCAATCGCGCCGCAATCGGATCGTAATCTCAAAGCCGCGCCGACCGCAGCCATTAGCCAAAGACACACACTCCGGGCGATCCGGGAGTCACCGGGAGTGCTCCCAGGGCTGTCCAAAGATAGCACCGACGTGCTAAAATTTGGAACAACGCGTCATTCCACAGGCGGTGTTGGACCTAACTTGGAGGAGCCAGCTGGAGAGAGTGAGCAACCGAACCGGTTGGCGGCGGTGGAGGTAAATATCTGGTTTCTTCTCCGTCAAACATGCCCGAGTTGACGTCCGTGCACTCCAAATCGAATCAAATCGAGCGCCCGCGCGGCCGGCGAGGTTAGGACAGGAGCAATTTTCATGAAACTCTAATAACTCATCGCGCAGAGTCACACAGAGAGACGAACGGGATCACCATCACCAGCTTGCCATCAGGGACAGGCTCATTTGCGCAGCATTCTTCGCGCACCGGCGACCGATTTGCATTGGTAATCGGCAATCAGCGGTGCGCATTGTCTCGGTACTCGCCCGCGCCGCCTGCCGGGATGCTTAGCGGTGGACGCCCTCTGGTGGTCGCAAATCGATTAATTGTTGCCGGGGGCGAGATTTATCGATGTCAAACCGGGTGCGGTGCGGGTTCGTGACACCGGCGACACGACGCAGTTGATTTACGGCGCCTTATCAATTAGGCTGGGCCCCACAATGTAACCCCGTCGCCGTGGCTGTGCCTTTGCCCGCAGGGACTCCAAGGAACGGCGCAGAACCCTCCGAACAACACGCTCCGTGCGCTCATTAACACCTTCTCGGGGAATGCTTTTTTTTTGTCTAGCTCGCCTCTTCTCCAGCCTCGCATCTCCGCTGGCGTTCTGGCGTTGGGTTGCATATTTGTTTGATTTATGTGCCGGTCGGTCCACGCCACGCGTGAATGTCATCCGGGCAAGTCAATTAGCTAATGGGGCACGATGGATTTCGCCCGGGTTTCGCTGCCGTGCCGGCGATAGCCCCGGCGTGCCTGGGGTGCCGGTGCAGCGCGGTGAAGAGGCAGTTTCTCACAAATGTCACCTAACAAAGTGACGGCCATCAATATCGGCGACGGCGACGGAGTGGACGTGCGTGGCGTTCACCGAGCCACTCGGCCAGCCAGGCAAGGCTCCACTTATCGGGCTCCTGCGCGTACGTCCACTGTTGTGCTTGTGGTCCGCGGTGGCAGGTGACAAAATGGTTGCCCACGGTTGCCCCGTCCATTAGATCGTATCGGTTGGCGGTGCGTGATTAATATTTCAGTCTCATATCCGCCGTCGCCGCCTCCGCAGCGTGTGAGATATGGCGCAGTGGTTCCCCCGCGGCCCGCGTGTCCCCGGGGCCGATTAGAATCTAAAACAGATAGATTCGCATAATTTAACAAACTGTCGCCGGTATGTAAACAGTGCGCTTCCGCGTGCGGGATGGCACCGGTTGCTTATGCCGGGCCCGTCGCCGTACCTGCCGCCTAACTTCGTTGATTGAAGCCGCGAGGAGCCGCAGGGAGTGGACAGACTGTCAGCTGTTAGCACCGTCACCTGTCAAAATCGGTTGAACCATTCGTTTTAGCCTTGTTTTGGTTTACGCCCGCGTTGCGAACTTATGTAGGGGGGAGAAACGATTCACTTGGAAGAACTAGTTCGCTCAGTAAACGGAACGGAGCACGGAGCCTGCGGAAGAGCTACCGCACGCAGAAAGAATCACCGACTCTAAGATCTCTTTGCGCTCTCTTGGTGTCTGTGCGGCGACTCTACCGCACGCCGCTCAGTACAACGATCTGCGAGCCTTCTGCTGCCGAAGTCCCGAACGGAGCTCTCGAACTCGTCTGCCCGAGACGCCCGGCGACGCTGGATCTAATTGATCGTGCAGCCACCAATAACAACAATGGGCAATAAAAGCCGGCGCGCACGCTGGAAGATGTGCATCGCATGACGCCACGGTTGACCCGATTCCGGCGAGCTAGGTTCGCTCGCAGGATCGTTCTGCTTACGATCGGTTAGGCCTCAGGAGGGAGCGAGGCAGGGGATTAAGTGATCCAAATGCATGCACAACTTATCCCACTGCG
>KZ072539.1:70894-93334 GCA_002091845.1 Anopheles cracens
CAACACTCGCTCCATCCGGGTCGATCCATTTGATATGAACTAATTGCTATAAAATAATAAAAAAAAACAAACTCATCTTGCATCCTAAACGTGGGGTTATCGGGAGAGCAGGTGTATCTGGGGACATTGAAATACTATTGGCGGTAATGGTTTTTACTGCTTCACACTTCCCGGGCTGTCTTGCTCTCTCTCTCTCTCACTCTCTCTCTCTCACGCTTTCTGCCCGTCCCGTATCTTTTTTCTCTCTCTCTCCCTGCTTGCTACTTCTGCTGAATCCACTTGCATTTTATTTGTATGCAAATTGGTTATCCGCGCGACCATGAATAATGAATGTCAGGCAGCAGTTTGTTTCGCCCCCGGCTCCCGCCTGATCAGATACGAACCGATCCGGGCGCATTTCATGTTTGTTTTGTCTTTTGCTATTGTTATCGTGTGTATGTGCGGAACTGGCGCGAGTTGGCATATAAATTTCAATAGTTGGCTTGAAAACAACAATATTTTCGCTAGCGACAATACCACGAAAATACAACACGGCAACCGCACGGGACGGAAACGGAGCGAGAAAGCACGCACAGCATGCACGCTTCCTGTTGCAGCGAAGCACGCCAATATCCGGAGCTACTGCAGCCATGGAGCTTTTCCAAGGTTTTTTTTTGTGTTGCTTCCCTCCCTCCTGTTTTTGCTATAAACACAAGTTTCGGCATTACCAGCTACCTTCCCACGGGAGCGCTTCCGTCGGTTGTGCCGTTGCTCGATACTCACTTTCTTTGGTGCTCTCGCTCGCGTCGGGATCGTACTGGTAGGACTCCGGAGCGGTGTTCTGCGCCTGATGGTTGATGTTGATGACGCGCGGAATTTCTGGAAAACGGTGTGGGTTGTGCAGCAGCAACCAAAACAACAACAAAAAAAAGGTGGATAAATAATGGTAAACTGTCAGATGCCCAGTTGTCACCGGGTCGAAAGGGCACGAGCGGAGTTAATCCTCGGCCCTGTTCTCTCCTTCTTTCCTTTCCACCCTCGCCGGGAGTTCGCAATGCCACAGGATCATTTTAATTAGGCTTCCAGCAGCAGCGAGTGCACGCAGCGTGCGCCATTGTACAGTGTGTGCCGTAAAAGCAGTTGCGCGAACGAATAAATGCTTCCGCAACGGGTAGAAACTATCAATTTGACATTTAAAAAATGTAAAAAAATATTTAAAGCAAAAAAAAAATAATAAAAAAATAATTGTCATACGAGCGTACTTTTACGGCACAGCACTGTAGCTAGCGCACGGAGTGTTCCGAGCTAGTCTCGCTGCTGGGAAACAAAACTGTAGCAAAACCACTCGACAGCGCGTCCCGTGCGCGCTTTCTTCTTCTTCTTCCTGCTGCCCCAACTCCCTCTGTCAGTTAGTACGTACTTATGCACGGTGCGATATGCGAGCGGCTCTGCTGGTAGCCCCGGGCGCACCGGTTGCAGTTCAGTCCCGTTACGCCTTCCTTGCAGGTGCACTGGCCCGTCGTGTGGTTGCAGCTCTTGCCGGACGACCCAATCGGGTGGCAGTCGCACGCTGGAGGAAGCAAGAGCAAAACGAAGCAAAAAAAGGGGAAGAAAAAAAGTTAAATCAAACGAAAACGGTGATGATTTATGGACCGGTGGCGAGATGGAGGAGCGCTACGGGAGACAGGGCAAAGATCTATCGATACTGGTCGTCTCCCTCCCCGGCCTCGCCTTCTTTTTTTTATGGAGGTTATGGAGCACTTGACTTGGATTCCACTGCATTCGCATTTAAACGGTTTTCCTTCGGGCCGGTAGCGGAATTGATTGGAACCGCCCGTGATGAGGGCTAATGATGATTGACTCCCAGTACACCCGGGAGGCGGCACGTCTAACGGCTGCTGTTGGCAGTGTCGTCGCAGGAGCGGATGTGTCCGCGGCCTTGAAAGTCGTTTGGAGCAACGTTGGTGGGTCGAACAATCGCTCGACAAAGTATGTCCGTGGTGGGAGCTGAAGATATGCGGCGCGGGAGTACTTTGAACAGGCCACTTCACGGAAGACGTCAAGATCTTGCCCCGCTCTCAAGGACGTTAGACATCCCACACGCACTGTCGCTCGCACGTTTGGAGTCAGCGCTCCAATTCGTGAATGCCTCTAGTGGGCACCCGTACGTTCACTTGCGCGTCACGCCAACAAGTGCTCCAGGTGTAGCAACACCGGAGGCACTTCAACTCCGGAGGCCGCCTGAACAGGCCGGATGCGCGGGCGTCCTGCAACTCGCGGCTAGTGCTGTACTTACGCTTGCAGGTCTTCTTGTGGGTGATCGGCTTCGTCGGGTCCTTGTAGAATCCTTCCCGGCAGTAGTGACAGTGGCGCCCGGTCGTATCGTGGCGGCAGTCGATGCACACGCCGCCCGAAACGCGCCCGGACATCTTGTACAGGTCGAGGTTGAAGCGGCACTTCCGGGCGTGGCCGTTGCACTGGCAGGCTGTCGACGCAGAACAGAGAAGCGAGTGATCAGTCTAACGGCGCGGACTCTTCCCGAAAAACTTCCCAGTCGGCGCGACCAGCGGCCGAGTCGCGAATTGGGTCGGCGCGCTTCGCACACGCAACGGATAAGGGTATAACGCAGGATTGATAATGCATTGCTCCCCTGGGAAAGCGCGGTACCCGGCCAGCCCCTTTTAAGGCGATGCCTGCGACTCGCCGAACGAAGACATCAGCAATTTGTCGCAGGGCATTGTATCCCTCCGGGGCGCGCAGGGCATCCAGCAGGGCCGCCGCATTCGTGCGACCAATATGGAAACCTGCCCCGCGTGATGCCATGTCATGACGACGACGACGACGACGACGACGGGACAACAGGGCCCAGAAAATGCCCAGAAACGGGCCCGCGATAAAGGCCAAAGATAGCGAAAAGGTACTCTGCCTCCCTCCAAGGAGCTGCAGACCCCCCCCTCGCGCCGGGTGTATATCCCAAATATTCCAACAACAACAACAACAACAACAACAACAGCGAAAAAAGCAAAACTGTCGTCCGATCGTCCCCGGGACACGATCGCTTGTCAACGAATTTGCTTAGCCCGCCTGCACGAGCCATCCGTGACGCCTGCAGCGAGGTGAAATCAGAAGCCGTGCGCTTACCAACACAGCCAACACACACGAGCGGACATTCCACGAAGTCCGACGAAGGCAACCGTAGCGCAAAAAAAAACGCGGCGATCTCCCGCGGACGGGGAATGGCACATTCCGTGCGCGGCAGGTGAACCAATGCCCAGAAAAGGCAGTCAAATTAATATCAATAATCATTTGCCCACCGCCGCAAGTACGTGTGCGCCGTTGTGACCCGTTGCGGATGCGACAACACCGACGACACCGGCCGCATGCGTGCGTGGTGTGAGTGACGTATTGGCGTTGATCGATCGATCGATCCCTGCAGAGCGTCGCAGAGCCGTGTCACTCCGGGAAAGGTCAGCGCAGCGAGAGCTGTCGGCGAAGGCCGATAGAACGGGTGAGATACCGGGTGCGGCAGGGGCTGAGCGGTGAGAGATTTCATTCTGCTTGCCGCCTCTCTGTTATCGGACGTGGATTGCCAACGCCAACACACATACAATGTCCCGACGATCTCCAGCGCACTTCGGAAGCGGCTGGGTCTTCTCTCCCGCTCATGAGTAGTAGTGTCGCGCGGAGCAAATTTTGCACTGACGTTAAGCAGTATTTTGACAGGTGAAATGCACGCAAACACCCACGTTAAGTACGGCAATGATGGGCAGCTATTGTGACGTGCCGCTACTGCAGCCGCTCAACAAGGCTGGCTCATGCAGATCCGATTAAGATACTGCACCCGGTGCGAGTGTCACCAACCTGTCAAAACAATTGTTATTTACCCGTCTATTGTGAGGCGTCGATTTGTTCTACTCCTTCGGACGATTCTTCGGTGCTAATCTCGTAACCGAACCAACCGGCGATACCCAGCAGAGATGGGGAGCAGCAAGCTCGCTGACAGCTACTGCTGGTGCCGATTTAGGTTAGGCCGCGGAAGCACCGGGAGAGCGACAGAGAGCAGAAAGCAAGCAAAAGCGACTAATTTCTCGCTTCTCTACGAACGTGCGCGTGTTGGGTCGATGATGGAGCGGTACCTGGTACACCTTGGTCGGGCTGCATACCGAACGGTCGCTTACAGTCGCTTCTGCCGCGGCCAAATCGGGCGCCCGTGTTGCCAAACGCCAAATATGGCGACTCGGCGGCAATCTCGCCACTGGCGCAACAGTGGCAACAAAGACCCCCAGTTCAGTTGTTGACTCTTTCGGAGCTAGCAGTGTGATCACACTGGAAAAGTTGATCCTCCAGCGGCGCAACGGAAACAGACCGATCGGATTGCGTCGTAAATCAATTAATTAGTGGTCTGCCGCGGCGCGAGGAATCGCCACCAGTTGAACCCCGAACGGGAGCCGGTGCTCGAGTGGAGCTGGCGTGACTCCCGCCAATAAAAGGACATAAAACGCCACAAACACACGCACACTCAATCGCCCAATCAGGTGTTTTATGGTGTAGTTGGCTATAAAACAGTCGTCTTTTGGGTTGTTGTTTTTTTTTTGTTTCTGTCGGTCAGCATTCGGCGTAAGCTCGTTAGCATCGCCGTTCCGAGAAAGCCGGATGCTGCCCGGTAAGCGTTTCGAGCGGGTTTTGAGCGAGATTTCGGACTCGAGAACTGCACCGCGTCCGTGTTTGCAACTGCGCCGCAAAACGTCGTGCTGCGTCGGCGAGCGGCACCAATCACCGGGAGGTTTAATTCTATTCATTAAAGTTCGATTAACGCGCCCGGCCGGACCGGCTAGGTGCCATAATCGAATTCGCGGTCGCGCGAAGCGCTCCCAACCAACTGCCATTTCATCGGCGGGGGTTCTCGGCTGCGACGCCGCTGTCACCGCAGGAAGTCTCCCGCCAGCCAGCAGCTGGCTGGAGCCGGTGGCATTCCGATCCGAATTCTGCCGACCGCGGAACCGGTTGCGGGCGTGACATTGCGGCGTGTCGGACGTGAGCCTGCGGGCTCCTCCCAGCAACAGCAAGCACGCTCCGAAGAGCCGCTGTCGAAATCGTCCGCTGGGTCCATCCAAAACGAAACGAAGCAACACCCGTCGTAAATCGCCTATCAGCCATCGACCACCGGATGCTGCTCCCTTCGGCGCGCAAACATCAGCTAAGTTATGCAAAAGCGTATACAGCGCGCCGCACACCGCGACCTTACACCGGCTGCTCGGGTTTCTCGGGCTTATCGAGCTCTCGGGGGGGTTGTGTGTGTGCGTGCTTTTTTATCGCCACTATCGCAAACGCGTGCTGCGTCAAAAAAAAGAGTCCTCGAGGTGGCGACGAAGTAACGCAATCACTCAACAGCGCCGGAAGAGGCTCCCGTGTGCTCCGGAGGTTTAGTGTCAGACACGGACTTGACAGATCCTATTCAGATACGGTGAAGCCCTCCCACAGATTGAAACCGAAACCGACCGCTCTTTGGAAGACTTTATGACAGAGAACTCATGTATGAGTTCTCGGCGATAAACGTCCTTGTGGAACTTGTTGTTTTTCATTAATAAACACTTGATTAAGATATCAGTTTTCTTGGATAATACTGTATAACCATTTCCAAACGTATTTGGGAGATAAAAACATATATTAGAATAGGAATTGTTGAAACTGGTCATCTTGGAGAGTCTTTTTATCTTGTCGAGGTTCCAGCGTTGGAAGACTTCATCACACTTATCCGTATCAGAACGTAAACGATCTTACTTCGACCTCACACATTCCCACGAGCTGGCTGGCTGACTCCGGTGCAACTTCCCGGAGTCTTTATATCATGTGGATAGGTTCCAGCTGTGCAAAATTCATCCGCCTTATCAATAGGACAGATTTTCCTTTAGGAATGTCGTCGCTTCAAAACATCATAGTTTCCCGGTGAAACCGGTAAAACATCCATGAGATTGAAGCCGAAACTGACCACTATTTTAGAGATTTTATGACAGAGAACTCTTGTATGTTAATGTCGACGATAAACGTCCAAGAAGAACATGTTGATTTTTTATGAATATGTTGTTGTTTTAGTTGTCATACAGACTTTGACCTAGAAGGTCTTTCGCCTCTGGTATTTTATGAATAAACACACGATTATGATATCAGTTTTTATGCATAATGCTATTCAATCTTTTTCAAATAGATTTGGGAGATAAAAAAACATTAGGAATAAATGGACTGTCAAAACTGATCATCTTGGAGTCTTGGAGTGCTCGGAGTGGAAGTTGGCAAACTTCGTCGCCATACCCGTATCAGAACGTACAAGATCTTACTTCGACTTCACACACTCCCACGAGCTGGCTCCCGGTGCAACTTCCCGGAGTCTTTCTATCTTGTGGAGGTTCCAGCTTTGGAAGACTCATCCGCCTTATCAATAGGACAGATTTTCCTTTTGAAATGTAACACCCGACGCCTCAAAAACATCATAATCCCACGGAATCAATCACAAGCTCTACCATACCTCAGCCGTATCAGAACGTGCACGATCAAACTCCGACCTAACACACTCCCACGAGCGCATGTAAAGCGTGTGAGGCAATGGCGGAACGCTATCGAACAATTAGCACCGAAAAGAGAAAGAAACGGCACGCACACTCAAGACGCACCGAATCGGTTTGGCGTTCATTACGCCTAATGTCACGTC
Source organism: Anopheles cracens (assembly GCA_002091845.1). Classification (NCBI taxonomy): domain Eukaryota; kingdom Metazoa; phylum Arthropoda; class Insecta; order Diptera; family Culicidae; genus Anopheles; species Anopheles cracens. Next base: position 77,580 of record KZ072539.1, read on the forward strand.
ATTTACAGCCGCCACGGCACGCTTGACAGATGGAGCGGTCGGTGCGAAACCGGAGCAATCGCGTCGAGGTGCGCACCCGACCGTGCCGGTGTGGGTTACGAGCGCCGACGATCGTCATTAGCATTAATGACACGCCAATTAAAATAATTCTCACCTCGCACACTTCGGTGCGGCAGCCGGGCACCGAAGTATTGGCACCCGGTCTAACGCGGGAGAATGTACGATTTCGAAGTCACCTCTACCGTATTATTAGACGCTCGCTTCGACTCGCACGCTCGCTCGCTCCCGCTCACCGCCACCACGAACCGAAACCGATGCTGCTTTCGCAAACAGCCGGCAGCGCAAGACGACTCCAGAGCGGGTGCGGGCGAACAGGTAACGTTTCCGTAATCGCTCCGTTTGTCAGGCCACAGGTTTCGCCCGCTAGCGAAGCGCCCTGTCCGGGGCAGATAACACCGTCGAGCAGCGCGGTTTCAAATTTCCCCTCCGAACGTCCCGACGGATCGGACTGATCGACTGGGAGCGTATCCCAGCCGGTCTCCATCATCGTAGTCGTAGGAAGAAAGAGCATCAAATGCTTTTAATGGAAAATTTATTTGAATTCCAATCCACCGACCGGGGTCACGGCCCGGGGAGGTCACCCGGAGGGACGTCGCGCACGCACGGACGACAAATTGGAATTTATGGCAGTGGGGGGGGGGGGGGCCTTTTGGGGGGGGGGGGGGGGGGGGGCCCGTGTTTATGACGAACCGGGGGCAATTAATATCGATTTATCGTACGGCGCGAACTCCGCTTCCAGGAGCGTGCCTTTTAATAGATTAATCGGATTGGAACGCAACCAACGGGAGGGAGGGTCAGAACGGAAAGGGTCACCCACGCCTGTGCAGAGCCTGTGACACCCGGAGCGATAGCCGGAACGGATCCGAGGTCACGCTGTTATACTGCTGCTGTCATCGAAAAAAAAGACTTCGCCGGTACTGCGGGTGATTTCGTCCCTCGTAAAACTTGCACACGGCTGTAAGCAGTAGTGATTTGCGCTGCGAGCTTCACTACAATCGCCAATGAAAAAAAAAACAACATGGACGCCCTTGCGTGCCGAAGTTCGGAGGAGATAGGTACAGCTGTTGGAGCACGGTCGGCGCCAACGCCGTATGTCAGCGATCGGCGCATCCGCGCTGCCAACGCTCCAAACCCCTTTGAACGCGCGTGGGCGGATGTCAGCAACAGGCAACAGCGGATCTCGGGGATTTGGCAATCGCGTAAATAAACATAGGAACGCACCGTCATCGACATCTGGACGCGCATCTCGCCGCGCTGGGTGAAGTTGTGTGCCGTTGTCGTGCTGCGCAGCTCCGACTGCGCGGCCGGCTTATTACAATAAAATTATAATAAATTGCCGGTAATGGCGATCATTAACCAGGCGGTACCCGGCCATTACGAGAGGAGGGCCATTATGAGCGCAATAATACTTGCACAGTGTTGGGAACTCGCGTTGCGTTGTTTGAGGCCGCACCCGGTCGACTACCTTGGGGATGCCTCACACACACACACACACACACAGGTAAAACATCCATGAGATTGAAGCCGAAACTGACCACTATTTTAGAGATTTTATGACAGAGAACTCTTGTATGTTAATGTCGACGATAAACGTCCAAGAAGAACATGTTGATTTTTTATGAATATGTTGTTGTTTTAGTTGTCATACAGACTTTGACCTAGAAGGTCTTTCGCCTCTGGTATTTTATGAATAAACACACGATTATGATATCAGTTTTTATGCATAATGCTATTCAATCTTTTTCAAATAGATTTGGGAGATAAAAAAACATTAGGAATAAATGGACTGTCAAAACTGATCATCTTGGAGTCTTGGAGTGCTCGGAGTGGAAGTTGGCAAACTTCGTCGCCATACCCGTATCAGAACGTACAAGATCTTACTTCGACTTCACACACTCCCACGAGCTGGCTCCCGGTGCAACTTCCCGGAGTCTTTCTATCTTGTGGAGGTTCCAGCTTTGGAAGACTCATCCGCCTTATCAATAGGACAGATTTTCCTTTTGAAATGTAACACCCGACGCCTCAAAAACATCATAATCCCACGGAATCAATCACAAGCTCTACCATACCTCAGCCGTATCAGAACGTGCACGATCAAACTCCGACCTAACACACTCCCACGAGCGCATGTAAAGCGTGTGAGGCAATGGCGGAACGCTATCGAACAATTAGCACCGAAAAGAGAAAGAAACGGCACGCACACTCAAGACGCACCGAATCGGTTTGGCGTTCATTACGCCTAATGTCACGTCATTTACAGCCGCCACGGCACGCTTGACAGATGGAGCGGTCGGTGCGAAACCGGAGCAATCGCGTCGAGGTGCGCACCCGACCGTGCCGGTGTGGGTTACGAGCGCCGACGATCGTCATTAGCATTAATGACACGCCAATTAAAATAATTCTCACCTCGCACACTTCGGTGCGGCAGCCGGGCACCGAAGTATTGGCACCCGGTCTAACGCGGGAGAATGTACGATTTCGAAGTCACCTCTACCGTATTATTAGACGCTCGCTTCGACTCGCACGCTCGCTCGCTCCCGCTCACCGCCACCACGAACCGAAACCGATGCTGCTTTCGCAAACAGCCGGCAGCGCAAGACGACTCCAGAGCGGGTGCGGGCGAACAGGTAACGTTTCCGTAATCGCTCCGTTTGTCAGGCCACAGGTTTCGCCCGCTAGCGAAGCGCCCTGTCCGGGGCAGATAACACCGTCGAGCAGCGCGGTTTCAAATTTCCCCTCCGAACGTCCCGACGGATCGGACTGATCGACTGGGAGCGTATCCCAGCCGGTCTCCATCATCGTAGTCGTAGGAAGAAAGAGCATCAAATGCTTTTAATGGAAAATTTATTTGAATTCCAATCCACCGACCGGGGTCACGGCCCGGGGAGGTCACCCGGAGGGACGTCGCGCACGCACGGACGACAAATTGGAATTTATGGCAGTGGGGGGGGGGGGCCCGTGTTTATGACGAACCGGGGGCAATTAATATCGATTTATCGTACGGCGCGAACTCCGCTTCCAGGAGCGTGCCTTTTAATAGATTAATCGGATTGGAACGCAACCAACGGGAGGGAGGGTCAGAACGGAAAGGGTCACCCACGCCTGTGCAGAGCCTGTGACACCCGGAGCGATAGCCGGAACGGATCCGAGGTCACGCTGTTATACTGCTGCTGTCATCGAAAAAAAAGACTTCGCCGGTACTGCGGGTGATTTCGTCCCTCGTAAAACTTGCACACGGCTGTAAGCAGTAGTGATTTGCGCTGCGAGCTTCACTACAATCGCCAATGAAAAAAAAAACAACATGGACGCCCTTGCGTGCCGAAGTTCGGAGGAGATAGGTACAGCTGTTGGAGCACGGTCGGCGCCAACGCCGTATGTCAGCGATCGGCGCATCCGCGCTGCCAACGCTCCAAACCCCTTTGAACGCGCGTGGGCGGATGTCAGCAACAGGCAACAGCGGATCTCGGGGATTTGGCAATCGCGTAAATAAACATAGGAACGCACCGTCATCGACATCTGGACGCGCATCTCGCCGCGCTGGGTGAAGTTGTGTGCCGTTGTCGTGCTGCGCAGCTCCGACTGCGCGGCCGGCTTATTACAATAAAATTATAATAAATTGCCGGTAATGGCGATCATTAACCAGGCGGTACCCGGCCATTACGAGAGGAGGGCCATTATGAGCGCAATAATACTTGCACAGTGTTGGGAACTCGCGTTGCGTTGTTTGAGGCCGCACCCGGTCGACTACCTTGGGGATGCCTCACACACACACACACACACACACATATCCGGCCGGGGAAGATCTTCTGCTGAAGTCGACCAGCTTTCCGAAAAGCCCGTGACTCCCGCAACTCACGAACTCCGGCTCCACTTTCACTTCTTCCAGCGCCACCGGAGCCACCGTGGAGACCGGGAGTTTCGGCATTTGGCAGGTCAGAAGCGTGATCCGCGGACATTCCAGGCGGACCGAAATAGACTCCACCGTGCGTCCGTTGCACGAGTGCTCCGCAAATACTCGGGGCGCCGCATCTGGCCGGCAGCTGCGGCGCAACAGTAAGTGGCAATCGACGCGACGCGTTTATTTGGATAGCTCATTGACAGGCGGATCACTTAATTAGCACCCGGGAACACTCGCGCAAATAAACCCCCAGACGCCCCAGCGGGAAACAGAGGTGCCGGGGGCGCGGGTGCGTCAATAAATCAGATCGTTTGTTTACAGTGCGCTTCGTTTCGCGAGCGCGCCTAGTTGCGAGAAAACATGTCCGCACCGGAAACCGGCACGTCCCGAACACGCCGGGCCGTAAGGGGGCGCATGGGAAAATTCGTGTTTCCCGCTCGCTTCGTTCGTCGGGTTATTAATGGACGATTGCGATGGACTGGCGACTCCATCATCCGTCCATGCCCGCTTGGCGCAGTGAGATGGGAGCGAGCGGCGGACTCATATCTTACCCAACCAAGGTTACAGCCATCCATTTGCACTTGCCGGCCATCCGATCTCCCCGAGGTGGACTATTAAAATCAATCACTAGATCCGGACCACGGCACGGCCGAACGAAACATTTTAATCATTTTCCAACGAATTATAGGCCCCTTCCGTATTATAGGCTCCCGCGTGAGATGAGAGCTCACCGGCATCTGACCAGGTCGGGCCCGATTAGAAATCGACGTTCGAAACTCTCTCCCAGGCGCGCTGTACTCGGTAGCAGCCTAGTCGTGAAGTCGTGCTGTTCGCTCCCTTTCCATCGTAAGCTGCGCTGAGGTTGCGCTCACGCTAACCCTATTAGTTTTCGGCTGGGAGGAAGCGAGACACCGATTCCAAGCCAGCGCCATTTTTAAGTAGCTCCCCAGCGCCGGCCGATTAATGCGTCACAAAAATCGGATCAGTGCGCTCTCCCGCTCCAACACACCAATCTAATCGGGTTAACTTATTGCCGGTGTGTGGCGCGAGGTGAAATTAATCCTCCATATGAGACCCGCCGCGCACGACCGCATCTCCCACATCGCGCAATAGATCAGTTTCTTTAATTTATGCCAAAACTAACCCCTGCTACGGTAGCGGCCCGATCGATCGACCCCAATCAATCGTCCCACCAGCGGCGATCGGGGCGTCTCATTTCTCATCCGGATAGGTGTTTAGATTGACTAAATGTGTACGCCTCGAGCCGTGGTTTACCGTCCTGCCGACTTTAACGACCGATCGTTACGTCCGCGCGCGCTCCGCCGCTAGTGGAGCCAGTGGAGACGACTCCCCCGGTGGGTTACGCTGCAATCGGGCAGGGGTTTTATTGCCCGCTGCAGGCCCCAACATCTCCCATCAGGTTCGCACATCAATATCCTGCGAGATTGCCGCTAATGAGTCGTGCAAGAGCCTTCGTTACTTCGGATGCACATACACCGGCGGTCATTTGCATCATCGCCGTTCGGTGCCGATTGAAGTTCTTTCGCAAAAAGGCCTACCTGAATGATTCGCTTCTGCCGCGAAGGTGGGCTTTATGCCACTGGGCAAGGTTGGACCTTGTTTCTGCGCGTTGCGTAAGGTGGCACTCTTCAAGGGTTTGCGGAAATAACGCACCGCAAGTCCGCAACTCCGCCGGGTGCGCATCTTTCACTTTCACACCGAGGTGAGCAGTGTTGTGCCCTCTTGCCGTGGGTTTGTTATGTACTCTGCGGTTTTGTTTTGCTGTTTGCATAAAATTGCCATCATAAATCTTCATTCGAAGGTAATTTAGTCATCATAAACGTCAGCCCAATGTCCCGGGCGCAATGTCACGTCGAGAGACAGGGCGCGGAGGCGGTCGACCGAGGCACACCTGCTCTCCAGACCGAGCCGGAGCAAACGAGAACGGCGCAGACCTGTTGGCGGCGGTCGGCCTGGTCAGCTCTCCCGAGCGTGTGCCAATTGCCGCACGTCGAGAGCGACGCCCAGAGCGAAGAGAGGCACGCCTCAACGCTATCGACGCAAGTACAGTGCGAAACGCATGGAGAGCTGGCGTTGTTGGAAAATTCTTCAAATTGATGCCCAGAAACCCAATTTGAAAGCTATTCCAGAGTGTTCTTCTACTGACATCGACATCTTCTGTGAGATCTTTGAAACAGAGTACAACTCACAGAGCGTGTCCAATGTAGTGGCTCATCCGTCGCTCTCAATCACGGACTTCTTCAGCGTTCTATAGGGTCCAAACGGGCAGGGTCGATCGAAGCGCTCATTGCAGCGCACTCAGAGCCAAGATCACGGCAAGTAACAACACGTTTCCGAGATAAACCAGACACCTATAGGCGTTACATAGCCCGCAGAACACGAACGCGAGCCCGGTGACAGGCGGCTAAACGCACGCGTGCTGTAGAAATTTGGCCTTTTCCCTACGTCTGTTTGTCGTTCCGAGCGTACGGACCGCTCGAAGAATGCGTCTTGTGCGTCAATAAATACATCGCGTACCCACCGGCAACCCTTTTCCGCCGCCAGTGTGGGAAGCGGCAGCCAGACGTACCGACGTATCCAGCGCGAGCACTCTACCCCGGTAGAAAATAAAAGTGCTTGTTCTTGTTTCGGGACACCACCACCACCACCACCACCACCACCACCACCACCACCAACCGACACTGTCGCGCGATAAGACATAAATCTTGCCGCAATAAATTAACTCGCCCGACACGGCAAACGAATTTGTTAAGCCGACGGGATTAGAGTCGAGCTGCTCGCCGGGTGAATGTTGTCGGTGGTCAAGAACTGGCCGGGCCTTTGCGGGTGGAGCCAGCGCACGGGTAAGCAGCTTGTGCTTTTAGTGGGTACTAATTGATTTCTCCAAAACAACCCTGAAGGCCTTTAATTTCTCCAAACAAAGCACAAATTCCCGCACTGAGTGTGTTTGCGTTGTTGTTTCGGCTTTCACCCGCCAGAGGGCGCAGCCGATCTGTCACACCGGGCTCCCTCGAAAATGTTTGTTGGTTTGTTTGGTGGTGTGCGCCACCGTTCCGCTTAATGTTTACTACTGACTCATCCGGCTGACAGATGCCGCACAGGCGACACTGTTGTGTTGGAACGTCAAAGGCTTGCGAGCCGTCACCGGTTGAGACCGGGCGGCGTTCGCTCTTCCACCGGTTTCGCCCACACTCGAGCGAAAATTAAACAAAAACACGCACACATCAACGCAATTTCGGTGCGTTTTAGCGTCTATTAGTGGCCCATAAAGCCGTAGTCGCACGGCTGGTAGCCGGAGGCGGGGACATACTTTAGTACCGGCCATAAATAAAGGCCCCCCGGTCGCCCGCACAGTGGGACCGCCGGACAGTCAATCTATCTCCCGTGCAGCAGAGCGGCAGCCAGACGTCTTATCGCAGGTTCGCTGCCAGCGCTCTGTTTGCCAGATCCAACCGAGATTCTTACCGGGTGGAATCGAATCCTTCGATCGGTGCCTTATCGGTGCCTCGCGTTGCCAGAGCCGGGGCGTGCGCAAGCATTTCCACCCAGGCTAGATTCGTACTGCCAGGAACGAAACGTGCGGCGCGAAAGCTACCGCGGATTATCCGTTGTTTCGGGGGCCGAGCCGCTCCTAAGCTCTACCTTTGCGCTGTCCGGCACGAAGTCGCTGCTCGCGGCGTAATTGAAACACATCCGGATGCGATCGGTCCGTGCGCGTGGGACAAACGCGCGACGGCGACGTCTCAATCTTGCCCGGCCTTGCCGAGGGTGCTCCCGGGTGAGCGGAATAATAAATTTATTGACTGCAGCTCTTGAAACCTGCGGCCCCGCCCAGCCGAGTTCTCCCGTCTCCCAACGCAGCCCAGCTCTAGACACCGGGTTGCAGCAATTGGCGCGACATTGCCAACACCGCCGTGACTGACTTTTATTGGTGTTTGCTATGGCGGTTGAGCCGGCAACCGTATCATCATTACGCGGCCGTGATTATGGTCAATTTCGTCCCACACGACGTGATGTCCCAGCGGGCTAATGAGACCCCCAGCTAGACTACCGTGGAGACCGCAGCGATTTGGGAGATCTTCCTGGTGATGGGCCCGTTCCGTATCTCGCCAAACGTGCGGACTCCTCCAGCAAGTTCGTCGGGACGGGCGGCCTCTGCCAGATGCGTTTCGGCCCATATCCCACGGCACCCACGGTTCCCACTGTCGAGCAAATTTATGACCCGAAACTTGGACGTGACGACAACTCTTTCCATCTCCGGTCTCCGCGGTGCGAGCGACGTCGGGAGCGTCGATTCTGCGGGCCTTCCGAAGGGTCGTTAACGCACGCACGTTTCACACACCTCACCGGCTCCCCTTTACGTCGGAATCGAATGAAAAGTCGGCCGTGGTGATGTGAACCGGTGATCCATAAGCCCGCAGCGGTCGAATATTTTGTTTTGAGGCATTTCGTTCTTTGTCATCTCCTTTCACTCGCACTCCCCTTGCGGCGTCCCGGCATCCGGCGAAGCGTGTTGAAATGGAAGTGTAAATATCGCTCGACGCCCGACTAGCGACAGAAACCAGAGTCCGGTACCGGCTCCCCGACCGGCCACTTCCCGGGCGGCCATTCAATTAATTTTATCGCCACTAATTAGCGCTTCGTCGCTGGGTCCGGGCTGGGTTCCCTCCGTAGCGGTTCTCACCGCAGCGCTTCCGGGCACGGTGCGATCCTCCGAGCAGCATGGGGTATCCAATCGCGGTGCGATAATTAATCATATCGCACCCGCCGCCGGTGGCTGGGAGACTGATGCCGGTGGGGACGTGGCTGCGGCGATCGGGGCAAACAACCCGCAAACAAATCAAAAAACCCGCGCCCGCATGGCACGCACGAGCACACGCGCCAAGACACAACACAATTAGGCGGTGGCGACCGTGGCGGGTCTCAGCAGTGCGAGCTTTGATTGCGGCCCCGGAGACTCCGGAGGAAACGCGATCGGTGCTGGGAACTAGCGGTGACTTACTGACCAGGGGTTTGCCTGGTCTCCGGCACGGATACACCACGCTTCCAACGTCCAGACGAACCGGAACCTGCTCCAGAACGAACGCAGCACTCACTTAGTCGTTGACTTATAGACAGCTGTTGCCGGTGAAGGATACATCTTGGATGGAGCACGCTTCCAAACGTCCAGAACTTACTTTATCTATAGATGCTCAAGACTCTCGGATCTAACCCACTTGCGACAAGTTAGTCATTGAGTTATTGACAGGTTTTGCTGGTGAAGGATACCCTCTTGGATACATAATCTTTCAACCGTCCAGAAATACCAGAACGATATCCAGAACTAACCCTCAGAACTCTCGAAACCAACGTGAATGTTGTGCACTACCGGTGTAGGATATGTCTTGGATAGAGCACGCTTTAATTCGTCCAGAAGAGTGGAACCTGATCAAGTATCATCTAAACGTGCTCAAGACTCTCGGATCTAACCAACTAGCGACAAGTTAGTCAGTGAGTTATTGATAGGTTTTGCTGGTGAAGGATACCTTCTTCGATACATAATCTTTCAACCGTCCAGAAACACCAGAACGTTACCCAGAACTAACCCTCCAGAACTACCAGGATACGTGTTCCGATGGACGAACATTCCAACCGCCAGCCGAGTGCAACCACCTCCTAATGGTGACCTCTCGGAACCCTTGTCCATATCTGCGCGCGTTCCTCCCGCAACTAGGTCACCCATCCCCCGCGTGTTAACGAGAACCCCGCGTCGCCTTCGCCCGCCTCGAGCTAGGGTCAGGTCAGACGGACATAAAAATCCGCACCTATGATCGTCCTCGATCCGCATTACAGCGCATTCATGTGACAGTTGCCCGTCGTGCTGTGGAAGAGATTCGCCGCCAACCTCCGCCAGTTTGGAGTAACCGGTTTGCCCGTGTTTACCGCTTGACATGCACACCCAGGTGCAGCTAGAGGCCGTTCCGTTGCTTTGATCTCCGGCGATGGGTGTTGCAGGGGGGGGGGGGGGGCATGTGTTGCGCACGGTGGACTGCGGCAGTTATTCGTCTTATTTGTCAGCGGCTATCACTGCCGCGGAATCGGATTTATAGTTTTCCAGCGTTTAATGATAAATCTCGCACTGCTGCGTGCTGGGGTTGTGTTTCGTTTTTGTGTGTGTTTGTGTCGTTTTTTTTTTGTTGTTTCAAAATGCCGAACACGTTGCGAATGTCAAACGAACTGTCCGTTCGCATGTACACGGCACGGTGCAGAGCACGACCCGTACCCAGCTTTCCCAATTTCCATTGAGGCGTGAGATTTAAATGGAACTTGTCGTCCACACTCGAGGGGGACGGCGACGGCGACGACGACGACGCTGTCGTAAGGTATTCGATTCCCCCCAATCAAAACGGTAAATCAATCACATCGAAATGGTCGTTCGACACTTTCCCATGGTCTCGAGGGTCCGGTCTCCAGAGCAGGAAGCGAGCGAACGAGTGCGAGAGTGTGTGTGTGTGAGAGAGAAAGAGAGAGCGAGAGAAGCGAAAAGAAACCGACGCAGATACACAAAATCCGATCAAATATCCGGAGTGTGTAGTAAACGGCTTGCGAACGCTCCCTGTCGCGCCGTCCCGCTGTGTCTCCCTCTCTCTCTCTCGCTCCGGCCATCACAGTGGACCCACTGCACAGAACCACCCGGAGACTTGGGATAAATTATGTGCATGGGTAGGCGACGCGGCAGCGAATCGCGCGAATCTCATATTAATTCTCATTATCCTGCGCCGTGCTAGGTTGCGTTGTTGTTGTTTTTTTGTTTTGTTGTCGTGCTAGATTCTTGCCCCGTACGATACGTCCGACACGGCACGAAACCGAACCCCGAATTGGCAATTAAGACATTTTTTTTTCGCCCCGATGCCCTGAAACCGGGTTCCAATCGGGTTCTTCTAAATGCGATCGATTTCTAAAGATATCGATTCCGATTTGCGCTAACCCGGCTCGGGCGCGCACGTTGAAGCTGAGCCTAATAAGGGTCGCAGCTTGTTTGGGGTGCTGCAAGCAGCGCTTAAGCAGCGTATGAATGATAAAACACGATCCGATCGTTGCGCTGAGTGAGCGAGAACGCGGGCCGGCCGTTCTTCCGAGAGACTCCGAGAGAGCGTAAAAAGTCTCTCTCCGCTAGAGATGTGCGTACTGAGTAGGAGAGGGTGAGCGAGTTAAATCTTTGTAATGAAAAGAGTGAGTTAACTCCTAACATAGAGTTTTGATGACTCTTTAAGAAGTCATTGTAACGAAAATAACTCAGGAGTGAGTAACAACTGGCCGTAGGGAGCCGAATCCCAAAAGAGTGAGTGAGAGTTGCTAAAGGAGAGGAATTAGAAGTGAGTCATTATAATATAACTCACTCAGGAGTGAGCTACTAGTCGTCGCAGGAATCCTAACCTTGAAAAAGTGCGTGGGAGTCGTAACATGAGTGGGATTAGAATCTAGCTCGTTCATTCGTCCACGAACGAGTTACAAGCAGCCTTAGGGATCCGAAATTCTGCTATTTGCGACTTGTGACCCAATGTGGAGTGAGTAAGACTGAGTTAACTCCCTGAAATGAGTTGTTATTCTCATCTCTGCGCTCCGCGCGCGCTCGGTGCAGCAACCGATCTTTGAGTCGGTGATTCTCCCTGCCGACCGCCATTGCGTGCGTCAGTTCTTCTGCAGGTATTTGGTATGGAGCAAGTTTCTCCAAGCTCTCTGTTCCCATGGCCTAGCTCCAACGGGCGCAAAAGGGTAACAAAGTTATTAACTCGTAAATCGGTCTCCCTGCCCAGCAGAAGAAGAAGAAAAAATTGAACCGGCTCGGGACGCAATATGCAATTTTCGGCATGCACCGAGAAAGCAAAACAAAAGGGTGGAAAACGGCCCAAATCGGTCGGCGGAAATGCGCGAAACGGAACACGTGAGCGAACGCACCCGATTTGGTCCGATCGGTGGTTAACATAATTACTTTGATCGACAATTTGAGTGCGGCGGGAGCGAGACAGAGAGAGAGAGAGAGTGAAAAAACACACAAAAATAAACCTCCTGCACTGGGCAGTGCGGCAACGGGCGGAAGCACGCAATCATCTCCGCTGCGCGTCGGTGTGCAGGGGTCGACGGGAAGGAAAGCAGAGAGCGAGTGGGAGAGCGAGCAGGAAAAAATAAATAAGCCAACAACAAAAAAAACGAAATTGTCCCAAGCGCGGTTGAAGGTGCAGCGCAGTCTGCGACGACCGTGGATATCTGGATATCTTCCTGCACTTCTCGTTGAGAGTTTTTTTTTTCTTCTTTATCGTACACACGCACACACCTCAACACCACGCTTCGTTAAAACGTAATCAAAAATAATCAAAACAAACAAAGTAACGACGAGCGGCAATAATTTACGACTTGTGAAAGCACCGATTACGGACGACCGGAGCGATGCGATCCGTCCTCCGCAGCTTCCCTTTCTTGTGTGTGTGTGTGTTAAGTGTGTGTGTGGGTAAAGGTTTATTTCCCCTTCACGGTGTATCTTCCAGATTCTTTATTGCCTTTAAAACCACCCAAAAAGATCGGCGTCGAGGTTGTTGGAACCAAAATAACACTGTAGGATGAGATGCGAAGGCTAGAGGGCATTCTTGAACGAAATGAAACCTACTCCACAACTGCTACCGTCTAGTGAGGAATGCTTACGGAAGATATCGTCTGGGATATGCAAGTTGAGATGAGAACCATGACTCTTGTTTTTTGGGGAGTTGAGTTGGGATTCGAATCAGCCACAGACTCCGTTGGGAGTTGTTTAGATTCATCTCAGTGCGGAGTTAGTACGGAAGGTCCCTCATTGACTCTTTCCTCTCTGTAACTCTCGGAGTTAAAAAAAATGGTCATAATAACTCTCCACGAGGAGTTGAAAATTGCGATATTTGATGCACCGCTATAGATATGTCCTATATCCTACAAACTATAAGAAGGTATTGTAGATCTAGATCCGACTTAAAAAACGTTGTTTTAAAAACACGTTCTCCAATCGCTTCTGTTGAGATATGCATCCCAACAGACTGAAATCTTCTTCGCGAACCCGAATGTCCGGACGTCCCCAACGTCTGCCAACACCAGCAGTGCAAGTTCTTGCCGGTTGTCAGCAGTTCCCGCACTGGAACACAGGGTTCGCCCACCCAAACACGTACACCGTGCAAAAAAAAACAACAAACAGAACCACACGACTCGGATTCGGGTGGTGTCACCGGTGTCAGCATGCGGTGTTGACACCTCCTTTTGCGGAGCGCTCGGCTGGGACGTCGTTAAGCGTCGCGATCAGGTCGCGAGCTGTCCGACATCGAACATCGCCCCGTGATCCTGGACCCGTGTAGGTGAAGTTCAGTGAGCTGTCTCGGCTCTTCGGCAAGGTGACAATCGCATTCGCATGACTATTTCCAACTTAGTAGTCGCCCAGCTACCACCATCCCATAAAGCGCATAAAATGGCGGTGCACGTCCTAAATCTCTCAACCCAGACCCCTGCCTGTCTAATTGAGTGGGTTGCTTGCCCGGTTTGCGCTACACCAATTATGGTAACAACAATCGTTCCAAAAAACCCCCCCACCACCGCCGCTCCAAGAACTCCACGCGCGCGCGAGAAGAACTCCAAAAAAGGGGATAAAAGCGGAGTGACGCCGTATGGGCTTTTTTGGAATTGGAGAGCGTGAAGGGGGACCCCCACCGTTACAGCCGGTAGTAATTAAGCAAGCCTGACGCGCATGTGTCAGTCGCCCGTCGGAGCGGGGGAAGAAATTAAAAACGTAAAACACAGATGACTAGCGTCTATTTGCTCGCCGCGCCGGAATGGGTGTTTGTTCCTGCCTAATTCGTTGATCATAACTAATCGTAACTAATCACGCGGCGGCGATGTTCCCTGCGGTGGAAATTGCCTGGTAATTGCTACCCTGGGAAGCACCCGGGTCCCAGCCCGGGGCAAAACGCTTAAATCACAGCCAGCGAACCCGGCCGCAGCAGGAGACGGTGTGAGGCAACTGTCAACGGCAGCGCCGCCAACCCGAATGGAGTAACATTAAACAAACCATCTACTTAGCCCGCACCGCTCATCAGCATCATCATCAGCATCATCTTCGGTGGCAGCAACAGCAGGCGGCAGCAGCGGCACGATCGTTAACCGTGCGGACATAGTATTGTCACTCGTTCTTCCCTTCTGCTGCCTCCAGACTCCCGCCGGACGGCCGTAGAGAGCCCCGGACGCGTAAGTGATACTCTCCCGTGCATGTGTTTGTCGTTAGTCATGGGTTCAATTAACGAAAACGTTGTCACTCTCACTCGCGCACTCCATCGCGGCGGGATCGTCGCAATCGTCGCGCGGCGGGCAGAAATCGAAAGCTGAAACGAAACCGTGCGGGAACCGATTTACCGATGTCGTCCCGGAGCCGTGCCGTGCGTGCGTGAAACGAGATCACTCAGTCGGCGTAATTACTGCCGGTAAAAATAAACACGCGCACCGCATAGCGCCCCCGATGTAAACAAACAACTGTCAAACGCTCCGCCCGATCGATCGGTGTAATTTGTCCCGGGCAGGGTCGACTGTGCACGCGACCAGCAGCACTGTCATAACGCCGGCAGGTACGAAATGTCAAATGTCAAACGTTGACATATTAAAATAGAGAAAAACCACCGCCAGAAACAATGTTCAAACGAAACGTTTACGGAGAAAGAACGAAAACAACAGTCGAGTGTTTCGTTCGCTGGCCGTGTTTGTACAGTGTGCGCATCGCTTGAAGTCTGCCACCATCAAACGGGCTCCCCCCGAAACGAAACCAAACATTCAAGCCGCGGAAAAGGTATCGTTTGCGCAACGCGGGCGCGCGCGCGAACGCCGAGAACTTCGCCCATACGGTGAGAAATGTCTTTGATGTGTACGCTCCACACACGTACACACCGGTTGGCAGTGTTGCATTTTCACGCGAAACAGGGCGCATCGAAAGACGAGTTTGACCTTTCCGGGAGGAGGAGGAGGAGGAGGGCCGGTGTCCGGTGGAGAGAAGGGTAGAAAAATCAAACGCCTTGAAGTTGTGTGTGTTATTTTGTTTTTTGTTCTGTTTGTAGTGTACGTTGATGGATCTTTCCATATTCCCGCGCCTGGATGTTGCGCAACGTGCGAGTTCTGTTTCGGGGGCCCCCGAACAGCGCCGTAACTCCGACTTCGGAGCACTATTTACGGGAGGGGGAGGCCCGCGTGCCACGATAATGAAGTTATCGGGTGATAGCAGCGCTTGAGACACACCGTCACTTTGTCGCTGGCCCGTGCGACTTCGCCCGGGCGTCAGGTGGTTCAGGTGTACGCGCGGATGATGCATCGCGCCCGCTGTTAATCACTCTCCGCGGGAACACCCGCGGGAACGATACATCATCCGCACATCAGCAGCGCAACGCGAACCGCAGCGCGAAGCCATCGATCAACGACGCACCGTCAACGGAAGTTTCGACCGCGGAGCACACTCGAACGACAAGTAGCGCCGGCGGTTACTTCAAACGCACCACAGCGGGGGGGGGGGGGGGGGGGGCCGCCGCTGTCCTCGCTGTGTCCTTAACATTTGGCGCTGCGGTTACTTACTTCGAGGGCACGAACTTCCTTGAGCTGATAATGTACGTGTGGTAGGGCTCAGGCGTCAGGCGCATCCAGCAAGATCACAAGCGCGAGCCCACCCCCCACGGTCCGGCTGGAGTGGTGTCATCCGTCAGGAAAGGGTCGTCGCAAACACTGACAACCGGCGACCGGGAAGCTC
>KZ072542.1:19199-46279 GCA_002091845.1 Anopheles cracens
GGTCCGTGAAAGCGTCACTAATGTCTAATCGGTTCGGTTTGGGCGTCCGGGTGGATTAAGGCCCGCCCCAGGAGGGAGCAGGAAAGTAAAAAAAACAAAGCCACTCGCAAAACGGGAACGAGAAAATCGACCCGAAATCGCGCGAGATCCATCCGATTACGACATTTGCCAATCGGATCCTTCTGGACGCATTTGTTCCGCACCGGAGTGGGCCCAATTCGTTCTTTAATTCCACGATCGTATCGCGAGTGTGTCGGGCCGATCGTGTCGCGCCGGAGGGTCCGGCCGAAACCGGAGAAGCGTTTGGGAGGAGCGTGATTGTTCCAATCTCAGTACACCGACGGGAGCCTGAAGCGTTTTTTTTTGTGTGTGTTGGTAGTAACCAATAAAATTCCAATCGATTCGCCCTCTTTTTTCTCCGCCAAGTTTCCATGTGTACTGCAAAGCGTCCGGAGCGCGTGTGGTGGTCGGTCGTGCTGAACTTTGCGTCCAACGACGGCACATGAATTGTAATCTCCGATTCGTGCAATTTTTATTGCAATCTAACCGAACCAGCGCCACTTCATGACCGTTGGGCTGGCGGTTCGGTTGGCACACCGGGCGCGGACACCTTTTTGCATTGCATGCGAGGAGCGAATTGGATAAAATAGTTTCAATTATTTATGTGCTCGTACCGAAACCTAGATAGCAGCACCGCACCCGCGGCCGTAACCGCCGTGGATACTTAACAATGGGAGGATGAAATGTTGCGTTCAATTTGGAACAATGAACCAAAACACGGGTGCGATTGCAAGTTGCACCGGGAAAGCTCAAGATGCAGATCGTACGAAGAATCCCACGAAAGCGAGTGAGTTTTGGAGAGTAATTGATGTTCTCACATCTCCAAAAACACACAAGTGGTAACATATCCTTTTAAACTTTATGAAAAAATGGCGTTTTATGAAAAAAGTGATGGTATGAGTAAAAATTGATGAAAAACGAGGAAGAACTTAATAAATTTCGAAGTTCAGCACAAAGAACAATTGCTAAAACATAGTGCTGCTAGTCGAATGGCGCTGGCTGTAAAATATCCCTATATCTTTCCTCTCTTTGAAACAATCTATCCTCATCTAAAAATACGCGCACAATCACCCATTCTACAGATTCAATTGTAAGATGTTCGTTTTTTCACATCCCACTGTGTTTCTATTGTTCTGTTGCTTCGTTTTTTTTTGTCGTTGTTGCGGTGCGGTCGTGTGCACCATTGTGCCGGTGTTGTTTGTCGACTCCGTTCGACCTTGCCTTCCGCTTTTTTTTGTTGTAAACTACCTTCACCCTACCTTTGCACAGGTTCCGGTTCCTTTTGTTCTTTTCTTCAGCGGGACAACGGATTGGTTTTAGCAGTTTTTTTTTCTTGTTTTCGTTCTGCTCATTCGCTTCCCGTACAGTTTCCCCGTTTTTCTAGCCGTTTGGATCCATTTGAACCCACGTGCAACGTCGGGGGTGGTTTTCACCGCACATAGTGATATTTTTTCCCTCACACTTTTTCTCCCCCCCCCCCCCCCCATTTCATCGGTTTACCACATTCGACCGTTGTGTTTTCCTTCTGGGAAAGGAAACCCTACGTCTGCCTGCTCGCTCATTGGGGCTTTCCCTTCGTGCTAGTGTGCTCGGTGTGCAGCGAATCCTTTATTTGTGACCGAACCAAAGCAAACCTCCCGGATGCCGGTACTCAATCATTGATCATATGCGCATTCGATTATCTACTTTCCCACCCATGCTGCTGACCGTAACCAATACCGGCTTCGCTTCGCTCCTTTCCTTCCTTCGCTTTGATTCGATTCCGCCCGATATCGGAGCACTGGGCTCGCTGGTCCCATCTTGGGCTTCGAGCTAACCCTTTCCGCTCCGATGGACCACCGCACGCAACAAACTTTGCAGCACGTCCTTGCCGAAATCCTTGCCACTTAGAGCTAGCGCAAGGACCTCGCACGGCTACGTAATGGGTCCACAGATGAAACACACCCACCGGTCGAGCGAAGAAGAGCAAAAACGGGGTGGGGGGGAGAGGGGGAACGGAAGCAATCTATATATTTTTGCCTACCTAACATGCCCAACAGCTCCCGCCCAGAGCCACCAACCACCTCCTTGGAACTTCTTCCCGAAACCCCCGGGCGCCTCGATGCAGCGAAACTTGTGCGAACGATATCCTTAACACACCGATTTCCAGACGATTTTCGGTGGACTTTTCATGCCCATTTTTCGTCCCGCATTTTTCATCCCGGCTCGCCCCATACTAACCCTCGTTCGCATATTTTATTCAACAGCGCTATTTTTGCTCTTTTTCGCTTGAAACCCGGCCAAGAAAAGGGCAGCCCGCAGCAGCAGCAGCAGCAGCTCAACCCCTTTTTACGGTTTTTCATGGGAACCAAAGCGAAGCAAGGGAAGCAGCAGCAACAACAAAAAAACGCGATGCTTCCTCTAGCCTAGCGGGGCGCTCTTTCTAAACATATTATCCCTCCCTCTCTCTCTCTCTTTCGATCTCTCTCTCAAACCCGGCGGTCACAGGCAGGGTTGGGGGGTTAAGCGTGTCTAACTTTTCCGTCTTGTCTTGGCTTGCTGCCTCCTGCCACCTTCGAAGTAAAACATTTTGCTCCACTGCCTACTACGATCCGAAGCAGCAGCCGTAGCAGCAGGATCGTGTCGCGTGCTCTCCTGCCTCCTTGCACGTGTCTAACACCTCGTCGGGCGGCAGCGAAGACCGCGCGTGTGTACGTGTGTGTGTGTATGTCCTCTGGAGGGATTCGGGGTTTCGGCTTCGTCCGCAAAGACCCCAGGACGGCAGGAAAGGGATTCGTTTTAAATATTTTATACGGCTTTTGGACTCTCGATTTGGCTCGATGCCGTCAATCATCGCCGCAATGGAAAACAAATCGTCACACAGTAATACAACGCCGGCAACGACAGCAAACGGAACGAAGCGAGCGCGAGGAGTGCGTTCCACCGTACGGCTCCTTCCCGTCAACCGGAAGCGTCCCGGGTCGGGCGACGACTTCAAACCATAAAACCACTTCGAGGCGAAAGAAGAATCGCTTTCCCGACCGCAGGCGACCGGCGCTCATTCATTTCCAAACGCAACCGACACGAAACAAACGAATCCGAAGCCGAGCGCTTAAGGAAATGAGAAGAATAAAGGGAAAAAGGAACTGTTGGTGGGAAGTGGGAAAAGTGGCCCCATCCCAACACCACCACCACCGGGGAAACCGGAAAACCACCTCGCACCTCCCCCCTCCCCCTCAAGAGAGGAAGACGACAACAGCAGAACGACGGTGGTTGGAACGGTTGGCCAGCCATCTAACGATGCTCACGGTATCATTTTAAATAGATGAGCATGGAATTCCAATGAGATTTTTCACCCGGCTATATTTCCGTTCGCTTTACCGTGCGTGCCTACTAGCCTGTGTGTGTGTGTGCTGCTCCGAGGATGCCGGGCCAGACGCAATCGCAACAAAGGCGCAGGAAGAAGATGTATCACTTACACTCTGTTTGTTTATGAAATTAGAGCTTTTATTTAGCTCCCTCGGTGCCAGGGCTCGGTTTCGCTTTTTCCTTTTGTTTCTGGCGAGTCGAGCGCATTTCCGGGCCGTGCTTATTCGTTTTTCATCACACAGGTGGGCGTTGGTTTGGGCGGAAGTGCAGGAAATATTTCTTGGAAAGCGTAGTTGAAGTTTAAATACTATTTTGTGCTGTTACAAATCTGTTACAAATATTCGAAAACCCGAATTGAAACTTCCGTGCAGTTGTTTGAGAATTGTTCCACGAATGTTTTCAAATAAAACTAAACCCAACTATCGCTCCGCGTCGCCATGGCAACGTGCGAAACGTTATTTTACTGCATCAGAAGGCAGAAGACAGCCGCGCACGGAAACCACCCCGTTTCCCACATCCTAACGAGGCGTGAACGGTTGGGTCGCTTGCATTTCTGCTTGCGCCACCGTCAGCGGCTCCGGCGGCAACGAAATGACACACTTTTATATTCCCCTGCACACTCCGTAGAGGGGCACGCACACACACGCTCGTCACCATTGTCATGCCATATTCATTTCTCATCACTTGCACACCGACGTCCCGGTCGGCTCCGTGCGCTAAATGTTTGCCAATGCCGCGGCACAACAAAACAGGATCACGGCGCTGGGGAAATTGTTGCAAACTATAATGAGAAGACGCGATGTGGCATGTTAAAATGGGAGGCGTTCGCGACCGTGTTGCTCGTTCGTTGCGGAATGCTCCACTGCCCGTTCCCTGGGACCCTGGATGGCTGGCGGAAAAGCGCTGGTAAAGCTTAATCATTTTCACATTCTGAGGTTGCAATTTGAATTAGGGCGGTCGCGTTGCATTCGCTTTCGCCCGCCGTTCGCGGAGAACGTGGCGTCGAGAACGCAGCCCGTGCAGCAGGCACACTGTAGCCCCATTAGAGCTAATCAAGAGAAGCTTTCCCTTTTTTCCGGAATGCTTTTGATCATGTTTTCTGTTTCCTCCTGCGAGATCTATGCATCTGCGCCTTCACCGTGCGGCAAGCGTATAATTTTACCCATGAATCACCTCTTTAATGTAATTTTACTTCCGTTCATTATCAGCATGTTGCATAGTTTGTAAAGCGTGTTCTCAGTACTCTGATCCTCTGACATGGAACGGGGAAAAAAACGAGCGATAAAGGTGCGCCTTGCAGAAAAGTGTCGAATTCAGCTCTAGTAACGATTACGGGGAGCGTTTAACGTAGCGAACGCATACGACTTCGTTCGTTGGAGCACGAATTGATAAGCATTCGCCTGCAGAACATTCCACAACACACATACACACACAAACAAACACATGCAGTAATAATTGTACACTCGTCGCACTAAAATAGCTCCATCCTCGAGGGTCAAGAACAAAGCACAAGCAAACGGACCACTGGCCGAAGGACATGATAACACTCCATCAGGTTTGATTTGGAGTTGCGGCCAGTGTTGTGTTGGTGAGAAGCGTTCAATTGAATAGAACTAAACCATCTCGTTACGTTCGTTGTTGCTCTATTTGATCGTAATTATTTCCACTATCCCAGCGCAATATTTGTTTCTCGTTTCTCGATTCCGAAACAAAGTTTTTTGCTCGACAGGCTGCAACGGAGCATAGTAGGCAATGGAAAGAATAAAATTGACAACTTAATAACGTTAATCAAAAACAAGTGCGGCCTCGATGGATGTCCAGTCGCAGGGCGAATCACTCGCGGCGAAGGGAAAGAAATCAACTTGTGTGCTCCGGAGGTAGATTGAACGGAATTCCAAACTTTTCGATTGATTCGTTTCATTTCGCAAATTGACTTTCATCGCCCTGGTGGGGGAGCTGGAGGGAGACTGGCTGGCGAAGCCACAGTTGATTGGTGATAAGTGCGTGTGTGGTGTGTGTGTGTGTGCCGGCCACTTGAAAGCTCTCTCGGCTCTAGGGATGGAAAAAGGAGCAGAGAAAAAACAACGCCCGATAGAAACTAACGCAGCGCGCTGGCACGAAGCTGAACACTCTTGAAGAGCCTTAATTGAGGGAAGCCAGGGAAAACCCCCAGAAAGGAGGACAGAGGCAGTTCGAAGGTCAGTACGTGCCCGAAAGGAGCGGAAGTGGCGTCGCTGGTCCTTCGAAGCATGCAGCGAAGCAAGGGGGGCATTAATAATAAAAAACCAACATTCGACTAATAGAACATGAGCTGCACATGAAATTCATCCGCTCGCAGCACCGCATAACCTCAAACGAGCGAATCCGTCCCGGGTGCGCGTGGTTTTCTTGACGGTGGCAAGGATTGGGATGTATTGAAAAGTAAAATGGGATGGAGTTTGGAGCAAGTTTTTTGTTTTGCTCTCTCTCTCAATTAAATATGAATAAAGTTTGGTCCTGTTGGTGCTGGTTCTTCCGGTGGACGGTGTGTTCACGTGTGGGAGGAGAGACCTCTGTATACTGCCAGATAAGAACGGATGGGTAGCAATAAATCACGTTTTCGCTGGTGGTCGAACGGTGGCCGAAGGACATGATAACACTCCATCAGGTTTGATTTGGAGTTGCGGCCAGTGTTGTGTTGGTGAGAAGCGTTCAATTGATGTACACTCGTCGCACTAAAATAGCTCCATCCTCGAGGGTCAAGAACAAAGCACAAGCAAACGGACCACGTCCCGGAAAGGACGATGAGCGCGAGAGCGCGCGTGTGTGTGTGGGTAAAGTTTTCGCGCAACCCAGTTTCCGGTCCGAGAGGCTTACGCTCTGCCCAACACTGCAGTTTCGTGTTCTGCGAGGATAACGATGTTATTTTTGTATTTAATCCTTCGCCAAAAGCAGCAGCAGGCAACACTCGGGACCAAACAATCAAGCTATACTCCAAGCTGCCGGCAACACCCCTTGTGTGTGTGTGCAGCAACTTTGTTCGATGATTTTCGGACTCCCGGCCGGGTCCGAGGCGTGTATTAAGTGGGATGGAAAATCCTCCCACGGCTGACCGGATGAGAACGGCGGGAACGTTGAACGGAGGTCCGTTGCAACGATTGCTGAAAAATATCTGCTGCTTCAAACATTGCCCCCCCACACACACACACACTCGTTCTCTCACTCGTGGGTTTTGTCCTTTTTTGTTGCTGCACCACCCACTTTAATGCATTTTGTTTTTATTTTATTTCACCCGGAGAAAAGTTTTCCGCTCCCGATACAGGAGGCGCACCAATTCGGTACAATTTCGTGCCGGGCTCTTGTTTACCCATAAAGAAAGGAAAATCGTGAGCTGGACAGGAAGTGGGACAGCGTGTGTGTGTGTGTGGAACAGATCGCACCTCAAGCCAATTAATAAACACTTATTCCAACATACACTCCCAGTGGTAAAGCGTACATGCTAAAGGTGCCAGCTCAATTATGGAACAATAAGACGAAAAGTCCTTCTGTTCATTCTCTCCCTCCTTCCAGTGTACAAAGAAAATGTACAAATCCTGCTTGTAAAAATGAGCGGCAAGAAGAAAAAAAACGCCCCCGAACAGAAAATAAGGTTCAATATAAACACTTGACACCGGATAAAACGGCCCCATGAACCCTGCCCGTCTGCCTACCCTGGACCCCGTGGCGCCCGTCCCCACAACAGGTTGTGCCTCGTAATCTCCAGACGGAAATTACCGACCAAAGCCCGACCCAGCCCGGTCCGGCCCCGGTGCGCTTATCGCATTGTTTCATTAGTTATGTAAATGGGAGGGAAAGATAAGCGAACGCGCACTACGCCCGCCCCGTGCCTGTTTGTGAACCCGCGTCTCCCCGGGTTGTCCAATCCCGGCGCAAAAATGGAAAATCTGACGCCCGTCAGAAGAAAAACTTCCTCCCACTTCCGCACCGTAATCCGTTTAAAACCGTGCACCAAATCGCCAAATCGCCCATCGGGACGGCCCGGAAGTCCGCTCGGAACGGTTCGCGCGCTGAGCCGAGGCGCTGCATTCGAGACGAGCGCAATTCGGAATGAACTCGTAATGAGCGCCGAAAAAGAAAGTCGCACCCAACAATTGTCCGCTGGAGGTAGGACACAAAGGAGACTTTTTTTCCTGCTGCCGTTGACTAAAATCACCATTACTTTCCATTCCTAAGCGTGCGGCATTCGCCCGCCTCCATGCTGCC
This sequence comes from Anopheles cracens, assembly GCA_002091845.1. Lineage (NCBI taxonomy): Eukaryota > Metazoa > Arthropoda > Insecta > Diptera > Culicidae > Anopheles > Anopheles cracens. The sequence goes on from KZ072542.1 coordinate 26,850, forward strand.
TCCACGCTGGTCCAGTGTTTTAAGTTAATCAGTCGAAGAGACGAACAAAAACTCCCACGGATACGGACATAATCAGAAACATTTGTACCGTGCGCGACGCCACCACACTGTCAGAAGCTGGACAGGTTCCTGCGGACTTCCCGAAAAAAGACACAGCCGTGTGCATGTGGATCTCTTGGATCGACGACTCTCTCTGTCTCTCTCTTTCTCTCTCTCTCCCTCTTTGCACCAGGTCGCTGGCCGTCCGGCCGGAATTCTGGCTATTAATATTCAAATTAAGCATTCTCCCACGGTCGATTGTGTTACTTCGGCTCTGTGTGTGTCCTCCTGTGCCGACGTTCTACCGTCGCGAATTTAAGAGAGCGGAAAAGATGGAATAATAATCATAAATTTCGGGCTTTTTCCGCCCGACTCACCGTCCCCCCGGGGGAAACCAGCTGAAGGTGCGTCCGGAAAATATTTAAATGAAATGGCGTGTCAAAATCCGGATAAGAACCTCCGCGCGGGCTCGGCCAGGACAGGACCACCGTCAGCGTTTGTTGACCGTGCCGGAATGGAATTTCCGCGACCTCCGCAATCCGTTCGCGGAGTATTTAAAGTGCCTTGTTTTCCATCGCGTTAGAATTCCTTCCCCGTCGTGAGGGCGGTGTGTTTTTCCACCTCTTTTCAAAACTACCGCGTACCACCCGCAGCTAATGGCCGAACCAATCTACGGCGGGGTTTCCCGTGGTCGCACTGTTTGCGCAAACAATCGCGGAACCGGGCGAACCCCGGGAAGGTGCGAAGGTGCGTCGGTGTCGTGTCTTCCAGTTTTTAAACTAGCGCGCTGGTCCTTCCGTGGACTTTAACGCACCGTCCACAGGATCCCGACGCGCGGTTGGGAAAACTACGCGGAAAGGCACTTTCTCTTTTCATTCCCGCGTCCCTTCAGCTCGTAAACAGAAGAATTTATGGCGGCGAATGTTGCTACACCATTACTATTACTACGTGGCCCTTGTGGCGGAACCGGGGCTGGGTGGGCCGCAGACGGCCCGTACTAGAGGCGAGTAAAAGTTACGCGAGTTGCATCGTTTCCGAGGCCTTTTACTGCGCGCGGATAGAGTTGTGTAGTCCGTCCGCTCCATCCGTCCGAGCTCGGCCCAGCCTGTCCTAACCTTTGCGCTCAGACCTCCCGCCTGCTGAGGCAAATGTGATTTGATTGCCTACTGGGGGAGGAGGTGGAATGTGAAGTAAAAAGTTTTGCTTACTTACCACCACATCTTCACTGCATAGTAGGCGTCGCAAGAAAGACGGAAGTTTGGGAAGCACAAAAAAGCCGCACACACTTTCACACGCTTTTTTTTCTTCTTTTCGCTTTTACCCCCGAGAGGGTATCCCCGGTCGGATCACGCACACAAAGGTGCACAGAGGCCCGTCCGATACATCCCAGCAGAGCGTAGTGAAGGGTTTCGGTTCGGTTCGGTAGGTCGATCGGCAATCGGCAGGCCATAAAGAGGGCAAGAAAGACATTCCGAACACATTGGGCAGGATTGTACTGCTAAAGTTCAACGATTTGACAAGGTTCGAGGTCCAAGAATGTTGCTTCGGTGGACGAGGTTTTATGATCAGTTTTGTTTATTTTGTACCAACTGATTTATTTAGACTTTAAACTTAAAGAGTGAATCAACGCGCTGGTCAGTTCTTCCGGAATATGTTTTATTCGACGTTAGAGTGTCGCATTCCAGTATTTGCTGTTTATATTCAGCAACTTAATGATATGAGGCGTTGCCCAATATGAGGCGTTGCCGACTGTCTGTGACGGCGTGGTCTACTCAGTATAATGAAGCTGCAGGTCCTAGAGGTGTGGTAGACACAGACTGGCAATGTCTGAAATTCAGAATTGGCTGACAACAGCACGTGGCGATAATTCCTCATGTTGAACGGATAAGTGAAAGTATTTTCCAAGCGTTAATGTTTAAATTAAAAACAAACGCTTCACCATCTTTTCAAATGTTTCGAAATATTTCAAAACGCTTCATCGCAAACGCTTTCATTTATGCCTTGTGAAACATTTCACAAAGAACGAATGTATGCAATCCGCATTACTTTCTGTATTTTGAAACGGCGGTTATTTAAGCAATTTTAATAATTGTTGTGGTTAAAATAATTATGTTATTCAATGTTGCAAAAACGCGTATTTTAATAAACAAAAATCATACGTTAATTTCTTTAATCGCATCTGTAAATTCTTGCTTTACTTACCGGTATGTGTGATTCAACAAAACACAACAACAGCACGAATCATTTTAAAAATTGTTAAATTATTCTTCACATGTAGCTGTAATACGAGTATATACAAAATATTATTCATTGTCCTGCTGCACCACATAGCCGTTACAGGCAGCCGCCATCGTTCGTAGAAAACTAATGTTACGCTATCGTCACCCTGCACGTTGTAAACAGCGTCCACAATCGTCTTGCTACCTAGTCTACATAGTGTTGCTTCTGCCGTTAGTAACTCTCACTATTGTTTTTATCGCGTAATAAAGCAGCTCAGTGTGTATCACTTGCGTCCGAACGAAAAGGCCACCGTTTTCGTGTTTTTAAGTGTATCATCTTTTTCACCCGGTCCCATTCCACCAACCGCGTTGTGTACACACTTCCAAATTTTGCCTCCTGTTCCCCGCGGTGTCTCATTTTCTATCACATTTGCGTGGCTGTGTTTTGCGTACGACAACTCTGCAACGAAAATAAAACCTACACGCAACGCTGTGCGCGTGCGAGAACCTTCTTTCTCCTTGGTTGGGGGGCCTCTCAGTACGATACGTTAACGATAAGATTTGGTTAGCGACACGTCAATGATTAATCAGAGGGTAAATTAAGAATATCGGTTTCGCTAGGTAAAGGAATAAAATTAAAATCTACTCTAATCCAACGTGTCTCACTGAACACTAGCTCAACGGGTGTCGCCGGACCGAGAAGGAAAGGTGAAGCGAACGGAACATGAAACGCAACGTGATGCTCACTCGTCTATGCACCCGTGTCCTTTGGTCGCAGGAGTGAGGTTGTATTGGCGAGGCAGTTATGGACATCACCGTACCGTATTTCCAAACTTCTGTCGAGTGCACAGCATTCGTTCGCCCCCGCGCGGTTAGTGTGGGCTTCGGAACGAGGTACGATCGGATCGAGCTACCAAGGGAATTCGTGTTTCAGCTTCATAAGTTAAATGCATCAGTGAACCTTCACAATTCGCTTGGATGCTTTCCCGATCTTGCCGCTGCTTATCACCGCCGTGGTTGAGGGACGCTCCCGGCACCGCGCCCTTCATCGGTGATAGAACAAATCGAGCAGACGGCTCTTGCGACCGCCGGTCGTGGATGCGCCGGACGATTGCTGGGCCGTCTGCTGATGCGTCTGCGGTTTTGTACTAGACTCGATCAGCTTGTTCTTCATCTGCTCCTCGATCAGCTCGTGCATATCGATCTGCCACTGTTCGAGCTGCTGCAGCAGCTCCACCTTCTGCTGGATCGCCTCCAGCAGCTGGCTGTTGGCCTGCATCAGCTCCACCCGGTTCTTGGCCAGCTCGACTTCGGCCTTCGTGCGGCGCTCGATAGCAGCGTCGCGATCCTTGCGGGCCTGCACCACCGTCTCGTCCTGGGCCAAACTCGAATGGGACGCGTCTTCTCGCGCCTGGTTCCGCTCCTCGATCGTACTCTGCAGCTCCACCTCCCGCACCGACAGCTACAAAACAAACAGCGAAAGCAACGGTTTACAGTGCCCGAGACGGTGGCTAAACAAACGCCTCGCCTTACCTTGCTTTCCAACTGCATGATGACGTCGTTCTTCTTCTTCATCTCTTCCTCCTGGTCGATCACCATCGAGCGCGTCTGCTCAAACATCGTCTTGAACTGCATCGCGTCCAGGTTCATGATGATGTGGACCAGCTCGTCTCCGCCTGCTGAGGCAAATGTGATTTGATTGCCTACTGGGGGAGGAGGTGGAATGTGAAGTAAAAAGTTTTGCTTACTTACCACCACATCTTCACTGCATAGTAGGCGTCGCAAGAAAGACGGAAGTTTGGGAAGCACAAAAAAGCCGCACACACTTTCACACGCTTTTTTTTCTTCTTTTCGCTTTTACCCCCGAGAGGGTATCCCCGGTCGGATCACGCACACAAAGGTGCACAGAGGCCCGTCCGATACATCCCAGCAGAGCGTAGTGAAGGGTTTCGGTTCGGTTCGGTAGGTCGATCGGCAATCGGCAGGCCATAAAGAGGGCAAGAAAGACATTCCGAACACATTGGGCAGGATTGTACTGCTAAAGTTCAACGATTTGACAAGGTTCGAGGTCCAAGAATGTTGCTTCGGTGGACGAGGTTTTATGATCAGTTTTGTTTATTTTGTACCAACTGATTTATTTAGACTTTAAACTTAAAGAGTGAATCAACGCGCTGGTCAGTTCTTCCAGAATATGTTTTATTCGACGTTAGAGTGTCGCATTCCAGTATTTGCTGTTTATATTCAGGAACTTAATGATCCCCAATATGAGGCGTTACCGACAGTCTGTGGCGGGCTGGTCTACTCAGTATAATGAAGCTGCAGGTCCTAGAGGTGTGGTAGGCACAGACTGGCAATGTCTGAAATTCAGAATTGGTTGACAACAGCACGTGGCGATAATTCCTCATGTTGAACGGATAAGTGAAAGTATTTTCCAAGCGTTAATGTTTAAATTAAACACAAACGCTTCACCATCTTTTCAAATGTTTCGAAATATTTCAAAACGCTTCATCGCAAACGCTTTCATTTCTGCCTTGTGAAACATTTCACAAAGAACGAATGTATGCAATCCGCATTACTTTCTGTATTTTGAAACGGCGGTTATTTAAGCAATTTTAATAATTGTTGTGGTTAAAATAATTATGTTATTCAATGTTGCAAAAACGCGTATTTTAATAAACAAAAATCATACGTTAATTTCTTTAATCGCATCTGTAAATTCTTGCTTTACTTACCGGTATGTGTGATTCAACAAAACACAACAACAGCACGAATCATTTTAAAAATTGTTAAATTATTCTTCACATGTAGCTGTAATACGAGTATATACAAAATATTATTCATTGTCCTGCTGCACCACATAGCCGTTACAGGCAGCCGCCATCGTTCGTAGAAAACTAATGTTACGCTATCGTCACCCTGCACGTTGTAAACAGCGTCCACAATCGTCTTGCTACCTAGTCTACATAGTGTTGCTTCTGCCGTTAGTAACTCTCACTATTGTTTTTATCGCGTAATAAAGCAGCTCAGTGTGTATCACTTGCGTCCGAACGAAAAGGCCACCGTTTTCGTGTTTTTAAGTGTATCATCTTTTTCACCCGGTCCCATTCCACCAACCGCGTTGTGTACACACTTCCAAATTTTGCCTCCTGTTCCCCGCGGTGTCTCATTTTCTATCACATTTGCGTGGCTGTGTTTTGCGTACGACAACTCTGCAACGAAAATAAAACCTACACGCAACGCTGTGCGCGTGCGAGAACCTTCTTTCTCCTTGGTTGGGGGGCCTCTCAGTACGATACGTTAACGATAAGATTTGGTTAGCGACACGTCAATGATTAATCAGAGGGTAAATTAAGAATATCGGTTTCGCTAGGTAAAGGAATAAAATTAAAATCTACTCTAATCCAACGTGTCTCACTGAACACTAGCTCAACGGGTGTCGCCGGACCGAGAAGGAAAGGTGAAGCGAACGGAACATGAAACGCAACGTGATGCTCACTCGTCTATGCACCCGTGTCCTTTGGTCGCAGGAGTGAGGTTGTATTGGCGAGGCAGTTATGGACATCACCGTACCGTATTTCCATTTTTTTTCTTCTTTTCGCTTTTACCCCCGAGAGGGTATCCCCGGTCGGATCACGCACACAAAGGTGCACAGAGGCCCGTCCGATACATCCCAGCAGAGCGTAGTGAAGGGTTTCGGTTCGGTTCGGTAGGTCGATCGGCAATCGGCAGGCCATAAAGAGGGCAAGAAAGACATTCCGAACACATTGGGCAGGATTGTACTGCTAAAGTTCAACGATTTGACAAGGTTCGAGGTCCAAGAATGTTGCTTCGGTGGACGAGGTTTTATGATCAGTTTTGTTTATTTTGTACCAACTGATTTATTTAGACTTTAAACTTAAAGAGTGAATCAACGCGCTGGTCAGTTCTTCCAGAAGGTGCGAAGGTGCGTCGGTGTCGTGTCTTCCAGTTTTTAAACTAGCGCGCTGGTCCTTCCGTGGACTTTAACGCACCGTCCACAGGATCCCGACGCGCGGTTGGGAAAACTACGCGGAAAGGCACTTTCTCTTTTCATTCCCGCGTCCCTTCAGCTCGTAAACAGAAGAATTTATGGCGGCGAATGTTGCTACACCATTACTATTACTACGTGGCCCTTGTGGCGGAACCGGGGCTGGGTGGGCAGCACGAATCATTTTAAAAATTGTTAAATTATTCTTCACATGTAGCTGTAATACGAGTATATACAAAATATTATTCATTGTCCTGCTGCACCACATAGCCGTTACAGGCAGCCGCCATCGTTCGTAGAAAACTAATGTTACGCTATCGTCACCCTGCACGTTGTAAACAGCGTCCACAATCGTCTTGCTACCTAGTCTACATAGTGTTGCTTCTGCCGTTAGTAACTCTCACTATTGTTTTTATCGCGTAATAAAGCAGCTCAGTGTGTATCACTTGCGTCCGAACGAAAAGGCCACCGTTTTCGTGTTTTTAAGTGTATCATCTTTTTCACCCGGTCCCATTCCACCAACCGCGTTGTGTACACACTTCCAAATTTTGCCTCCTGTTCCCCGCGGTGTCTCATTTTCTATCACATTTGCGTGGCTGTGTTTTGCGTACGACAACTCTGCAACGAAAATAAAACCTACACGCAACGCTGTGCGCGTGCGAGAACCTTCTTTCTCCTTGGTTGGGGGGCCTCTCAGTACGATACGTTAACGATAAGATTTGGTTAGCGACACGTCAATGATTAATCAGAGGGTAAATTAAGAATATCGGTTTCGCTAGGTAAAGGAATAAAATTAAAATCTACTCTAATCCAACGTGTCTCACTGAACACTAGCTCAACGGGTGTCGCCGGACCGAGAAGGAAAGGTGAAGCGAACGGAACATGAAACGCAACGTGATGCTCACTCGTCTATGCACCCGTGTCCTTTGGTCGCAGGAGTGAGGTTGTATTGGCGAGGCAGTTATGGACATCACCGTACCGTATTTCCAAACTTCTGTCGAGTGCACAGCATTCGTTCGCCCCCGCGCGGTTAGTGTGGGCTTCGGAACGAGGTACGATCGGATCGAGCTACCAAGGGAATTCGTGTTTCAGCTTCATAAGTTAAATGCATCAGTGAACCTTCACAATTCGCTTGGATGCTTTCCCGATCTTGCCGCTGCTTATCACCGCCGTGGTTGAGGGACGCTCCCGGCACCGCGCCCTTCATCGGTGATAGAACAAATCGAGCAGACGGCTCTTGCGACCGCCGGTCGTGGATGCGCCGGACGATTGCTGGGCCGTCTGCTGATGCGTCTGCGGTTTTGTACTAGACTCGATCAGCTTGTTCTTCATCTGCTCCTCGATCAGCTCGTGCATATCGATCTGCCACTGTTCGAGCTGCTGCAGCAGCTCCACCTTCTGCTGGATCGCCTCCAGCAGCTGGCTGTTGGCCTGCATCAGCTCCACCCGGTTCTTGGCCAGCTCGACTTCGGCCTTCGTGCGGCGCTCGATAGCAGCGTCGCGATCCTTGCGGGCCTGCACCACCGTCTCGTCCTGGGCCAAACTCGAATGGGACGCGTCTTCTCGCGCCTGGTTCCGCTCCTCGATCGTACTCTGCAGCTCCACCTCCCGCACCGACAGCTACAAAACAAACAGCGAAAGCAACGGTTTACAGTGCCCGAGACGGTGGCTAAACAAACGCCTCGCCTTACCTTGCTTTCCAACTGCATGATGACGTCGTTCTTCTTCTTCATCTCTTCCTCCTGGTCGATCACCATCGAGCGCGTCTGCTCAAACATCGTCTTGAACTGCATCGCGTCCAGGTTCATGATGATGTGGACCAGCTCGTCTGCGACCGCCGACAGCATGCCACGGCTGAACTTGTCGTTCACGGTCATGCTGGCGCTGGTCGCTTCCGTCACCGAGTTCGGTGCCGCCATCGAGACGGACGCCATCGTGTTGTCCAGCGACGAGAAGGACATATCCGAGTGGAGACCTGGAAGGACGGAGGCCATCAAGCTCCATTAGTTGATTCACACCACTCACCCCCGAACACCAAACCTACCCGAATCATCATCGTGGTGAGTACTGCGCAGTGTGTGACACAGCGTCTTCAGCTGCTTGTACACCGCCTGTGCCTCCTTCATCACCAGCTGGCCCGCTTCATCCTTTGATCCCGGTCCCTCCTCCTCGCCGTTCATCTCCTGCAGCAGCGAGGAATGATGCAGCAGCTCACCGTGCAGCGATCGCTGCGAATCGAACGACTCCAGCCGCTCACTTAGCGTCCCATTCTCGCGCTCCAACCGGTCGAGCGTCTGCACCGTCATCTGGTACTTCGTGTCCTGCTCCTTGGTGCTTCGCTCCAGGATGTGTATCCGCTCGGACGCCTCGTTCAGTGCGATCGACAGGTTCTCCCGCTCGTTCACACTCCTTGGTGCTTCGCTCCAGGATGTGTATCCGCTCGGACGCCTCGTTCAGTGCGATCGACAGGTTCTCCCGCTCGTTCACTGTCATGTGCAGCCGATTCTCCAGCTCGTTCTTCTTCTCCAGGATCAACCGCAGCTCGTTCTTCAGACTCTCCAGGCTGCTGACGTGATCCTGTATGCTGAGCGTGCGGCGATTGCACTGCTCCTTGATCTCCTGCAGCTGGGCCGACAGCTGCTGCTCGGTCACGTTCGACTTCTGCAGCTCCGTCGACAGGCGCGTGTTCTGCGCCGTCAGCTCCTCGATCAGCATGTTCTTCTCGCGCTCCATCTGCCGCATGATCTGCTCCTGCGCTTCCAGCTTCTGCCGGAACTGCTTGATGTCGCCCTGCAGCTCCAGTATGATTGCCTCATTTTCGCTCGAGCTGATTTCCAACTGGCGCTTGAGGATGTACTTCTCCTGCTCCAGGTTCTAATGGCGGAGGCAAGAAATGGGGAAAAAATCGATACGTGGGAAATTATTCACGAGGTCGCAGTCACAGGTCGCGAAGGAGAAATGCCGCAGCCATAAGTAGACCCACTTCTAGAACCCACGTCCAACGTAAAGACCCTTCGGTCTGGCCCTTTTGGTTGGAGCGACCCTGTACACGGAGGTAACGGAATCGACCACTAATTTATCGCACTTCTGTTGTCAGTCCCTACCCTATTTGTCAATCTCCCAAATCTCTCAACTACCCTGAGGTCTCTCTCACTCACACACATACATACAAGTGCTTTCGGCACGGCACCTACGGCAGAAACCCGCCGCTTATTAGCCAACCTTCTCGGCTTCTTGACACGCCGCCGCCAGCTGCTGCAGCTGCTAATTATTGTGGAATGCGCGTAAGAATCACGAAACGTCCGGCAGAACGGGGTGGCAACTATTACCCCGCCGGCGGCAACTGGCGGAACTTTAACTTTCAACCATAAATTGTTCTTAACTAGGGCTGTGAAGGTCGTGCAGTAACTTCCAGCTAGACAAACAATGGTGAGCTAGCAAAAAAGAGACAATTAGAACGCCGTAAATTCCGGCTCGATTTATATGGGATGGACAGATAAATCATATCCGTCTTCCGGCAACAATGGCTAGAACCGGTGGCCGCGTTTGGCCGGATTTCGGCCCCCTGCTAACGGGTTCATTCGGGAAGAATTCGGCGCACAACATGTTGCCGTGTTTTGCAAACACAAACCGACCTCCGCCGGCTATATAGCGCTGCAATTTGGCTAATTTCACCCACAAACCTAGAAAATGACCATCCTCGCACCTTCGAAGCGGCTCGAATTAACGGCCAAATTGGCCCAGCGGTTCGGGCTCACGGGGCTCGAACCGCCAAACGAAGATGATTGACCATTCGAGGGCATACAGCAAGCTGCAAATTAGATCATTACACATCGATTGCCGATGGTGATGGTGGTGCTGGTGGTGGAGATCGCCTGTGAGAAGCGCGATGCGAAGCAGAAGAAGAAGAAGAAGAAACCATCCACCAGCCGGCATCGATCGGATTCGATTCGCACAGCATCGCACGCTATTCAGCGTCGCAGGTGACGTGTTTCAAGGGGAAAACTTTAATTAAGCCTAATTAGAACTCTGGCCGGGCAAAGAGCCCAGCGTGCCCCTAGCCGGTGCCAAGCAGAACTTGGCACGCGAACCTAAACTGCGCTTTACCGAGCGGAAGATTTGAAATCAATCTTGGCCAACCATCCCCACTTGGACCGGATCGATCGATTCGTCCGTTATGCAACGTGTGTGTGGAGGGATGAAGGGATCGATTCGATTCGATTCATGCCACCGCATGGCACACCACGTGGTTGACGAAATCCTAATGCCGTATTCTTCACGCCACACCGACCACAAAACGTAGCGAATGGTTCGAATTTCGATCGCGTCGAGATGATCGTCAAGCCGTCGGATGATTGCTTTACAACCCATCAAGCTTTACCGTTCGGAGAGGAGCCGAACGCACGCACGCACGCACGCACGGTCGAATTTGAAATGGAAATTTAAAGCATCATCGACTTCCATCGACACCCGGACCATATCGCATATCAATCAAACACAGATGACTGCGCCGTGCCACGCCTCTTCCAAAAACAGACAAAAAAATCGCCCCAAGACGTGTGAGGAAATCGTTGAACCTGTTTTCGCTTTGACCGCAATGACCATCGGGCCTTCGGTGTGTTTGCACGGTTTGAGTCATCGTTCGCGCTACAGTTCACTCTCGCGGGAGTAACGTCATCCACTGGCTGGGGTTTGTTAAAATTGGCACGTTTGCGTGGGTGCCTGCTTTCCGGCTCGCGATACAAGGTGGAGGGGGATAGAGTAATAACGCGACCGATTTGCGTGTCTCGCGTGTTATTTTTGTTTGCTTTGTAGCTGGAGCTTAAAATTCGTTCCACACACACATTGGTAGCGGGCTTCTAGAATGGTTTAGAATACCGGATCGATCGTTTTTGGGTGGTTTGATGGCTTTGTTTTGTACGCATACATTAACACATGTTATGGGGGCAGAATGTTGTTGATCTCAGACGTGGTCAGCCGTTTTGAAAGTTTGGCTCCACTGACGACTCTACCTGAATATTAGTTTGGAGGACTTAAGAAGATTCTTGGAGTAAACAAAGCTTCCTAGCCTTTTCCATATTGGTTTAGTAACTTCATAAGACATACATTGTATCACATCACATTGTAGTGTTGAAATGACAAAACTAAAAGCTCTATGTCAAATCTCCAAAAGTTGATTGCTCTCACGTGTCAATTAGTGATTAAAACATTTACAGTTTCCCCCTACCAATTCGGTCTGCAAAAGTAGTTTCGGAACTGGTTTAGCACACTTTTAGCTTAATTTAGATGCAAAATTAACTAATTTTGCAAACAACCCACCGATCCGATCGGAGGATGTGAAAGTTGTACTTAACTCACTGTCTTTCTCCCCCTGGTGGAGGTGGCTGTTCAAAGCACCTCTTGCCACCGAACGCATATATAATAGCACACAGTGCGCTGTAACCTTCCCGCTTCTCTTGTTCCCCTCGCAGCAGCTGTTAAAATATTTATCCTCCACTCGCCGGTAACCTAGACACGGCGGTACATTATTGTGCGGAACACATGTACGGAAGGTTGTGCCGCACCATCGATAACGACCGCGACCACGCAGAAACCGTGTGTAGGTCGACCGTGCGTGTGTGTGCGTGTCGAGAACCATCGTGTTATCACGTAAGCAGCACGGTTACTCCAGCAATTCACATAATGATTCCGTTGCACATGATAAACAATCAGCGGCGATATTAATCACGATCAAGGCAGAGTTGGGCAGAACCGTCCGCTTGTGCCACGCGGGCTTGTTTTTAATTGTTTCATTTTGTGTGGCCGCGAATGAGCGAACTACTGAAAGGCGTAGACATTTTCGTGCAGATTATGCAATGCTCCGCACATACGCACTCTTCAAACTACTCCCCCTGCCACGCGGTTGCAGCTGGACGAGGACGAGGCCTCTTATGGCGACCCCGATAGAGAGACGAGGCCTCGGCAGTCGAGTGTTAGTGGGCTCGAGTAATCGGGGGCTCGAGGTGTTGGATTGAGCAGATGTTTGGACATGCAAACCTGGCGAATCTAATGCGAATTCCGGATTCTTCAACAGATCCGTTATCGTGCCCGTTAATCTTGAAACAACAATTTCATGCTGTTCTCACTTTCGGTTTCTTGAAATTGCATCGCGAAAGAGCAAACCGACGTAAGCATAAGAGGCGTGTGTTCTTTGCCCAGTACCGTAAACACCGTTCGGTTTCTCAAGTTTCCGCGCACACGGAACTGTAGTTCGGTCGGCTACAGTTAACATTTCGCGCTTCGGGCAGGGAAATGTCACCGAAATTGTAACCACCGCCGAGCAACGCAACTAGTGCGCCGTGTTAACGGCAAACTACGGTGCTATTAGCGAGCTTCAATCGTGGTGGCAGAGGGAAGCATCCGACCGCAGCACTTTAGTGCCATCAACTGCTGCCCGTTATGATGATGATGACGTCGGTGCTGATCGCAACAATGATCGCTTTGTTGTTTGCTAAATAAAAACAGCCGCGCAGCCCGCAGGTGACATTATGAAGAGCGATAGCAAATTGCTCCCGTTATGGGTAGCGGCGGCGAACGAGCGAATCAGACTGGAAAACATTGGGCAGGCATTGTTCTTCTGGTGCGTAGAAAGGACCTTCGCGGATGGAAAAATACCACCAGCTTTCTACGCACGCACGTACGCGTTTTGGGTGCGGGTAAAAGGTCACCAGGGCGGAGACAAACAATCGGCTCACCAAGGATGACCTAGTTAACGATTAGGAGCTAGTATTTCCGCCGTTCCTTGGACACCGTCTTTCAACTTTCTGTCGTCTATTCGTAAATTAGTTTTAGCTTCCATTTTGTACCGAAAAGCTACATCATTTGGTTGAACGAATGCCCACTAATCACTAGTTTATTTGCGTTGTGTTAGAGGAATCGTCCAGCTGGAAAATTTATATTCCAAAAGCCATTCTATTTCCCCAAAAACCACTTCTGTCTGAATTTGGATACGCTAAAAACTAATTGTCACCCGTTCGCATCAGTTTGGACACGTAAGGTCACCAAAGCGTGAGCTTACGCTAGACCTACTCAAACGCCGCCGTGCGATGGATTTGTACAGATTTATCTTTATGGTACACCTTCCCAAACTGGGCGCTGCTCTCGGAACACTTATCCGGTTCTCCGGTCTGGCGCATTAGATCATCAGATAGGATGAGATTCGAAAAACAATCATTCCAGCCGTCTTCTCCACCGTTCATTGTGTTCCGTAAAAGCTTTTAACAAACACCACCGTGGAAAAAAAAACTACTACTGGCCTATGGGCCGGGCACCACGCATCGTACGATTCCAGCTACAAATCGTCCGGCTTATCGCGTTCGGAAGGTGCATTTATCTAAAGCGCTCCCCCAAAAATCGCACAATCCTCGCGCGCGGCTCAGAAAACCATTTCGATGACATGCTCTTTAGCGGCGGTAACGCCACACCAGAACCCGATAAAAAGGCTTCACCCACCGCCCTTTTACGGCCGTGGCATGGGCAGGCGACACGAACGCAAAAACGACACGGAACGCGCCCTTCAACCTTGTCCGCAGCGTGTTCTTGTGAGCGGCTGGTCGAAACCTTGTAGCCAAATAGGAGAACCAACCGTGAACCCACCTCGGTTCTGTTCCACCTTCCTGGGAATCGCGCCAAATGCGCACGCGCGTGCGTGAGTCACTCTCCAGCACAAGGTCAACCCGTTGTATGTGGTGGCAGGCGCATCGTCGGTAGGCTTCTCGGTCCTTTCGGTTCGGACCGCTCACGGAGCGAACAGCATTACGCATTCAATGCCACTGCTATCAATCACTCAACCATTTCCAGCTGCTCCCGAAACTAGCACCCAGACCAGACGAATAATTAAACGTACAAACTCAGCGTCACCCACTGGGAGGGGAACTGAAGAGGAACAAAACGGGTGTTTTAAAAAGGTAAAACTTTTATCTCTTCCACACAATGCGGGCTCATTTTTATTCACTTATTCTAACGATGTTTTCATGGCGTTCTATTATGATTCTACCAGGGTGCTTCGGAAGCATAAATGATATTCACAAACCTTTTCTCGCATGCTAAAACGTTCGTCACTTTACCGAGCATCGCGATCTTTCGATCAGTCACCTCGTGTACGATCCTCGTATGAGTCATTCGCGCATTTTCAATTCACCGATGAGGTCAACCCAACATCCTGGACTCCCTCCACACGACACTGAGCGATCCTCTCCGTGCCTTGGATCATCTTAATAGCCGCGAATCCCTTTCGTCACAGCGTGCTCCCGCTCCGAGGCGTGCGCAAATAATCACTCACTCGTGATCTTCTCCCATTGCCCCGCGGAGGATTTGCATAACCTTTTGCTGTAAATACGCAGAGTATGAACAATGTGTACGAGCGCGAGATGAAGTCATGTGAAATTGCGATGAGTATGTCATTGGGAGCAACGGCGAGTGTCGGTATCGATCGTTCGCATGCATTCGCCTGTCTGTGCTTTCGTTAACACCGCAACACTAATTACAGACTCTCGGTGAACGCTGTTGCTCTAAGTATACGGGTCTCTATAGCCTCCCATATACATTTATGTGCGTCTGACATAAAAAAAGGCTGGGAAGGTGTCCTGCGTGAGAAGGAGAGAAACCGCAGACGCGCGGTTTGAAGTCTGAATTATTTAGCTAATGACTCAATGGCGCATAACGTCATTCGTCCATCGATCGAACCGAGGCAATCCGCAGTTAGGCGTCAGCAGGTAATTCCTTCGTGGTTCGCCATTCAGCGGCCACGTTTACCGTCACCACGTTTTTGGACACCTTTGCGCTGACCAGCTCCACCAAACATAGTCGCCACCCCCATAACAGCGCCACCCCTTCTCCGAAATAATAGTTAAGCTCGGGTGGTGCTCCAAACAAACACACACAGGCGGTGGTTTTCTCGCTTGGGAGGTGCAATTTATCGATTTACTGCATTTGTTGGCCTCGCCGAGGGAGCGCGCACTGGCCGGCCGTTCGATCGAGCTCGAAGAGTTGGCTTAATTCGCGGATTACCTTTAATCCCACCCCGTCGCCACTCTGTTGTGTGTGCGTTTATTCGTTTGTACAATCTGCTGGGGCTTCCTTGGGGCAGTGACCACCACCATCAGGGGCGACCTGAGCGGCTGCTAACCTTGTCGGATTGGTTACAACCGAACGTGCTCGTGCTGGAGCTGGAGGCAGGCTGATCTCAGCCGATTAGCGACCGATGGCGGATTGAATGCGCGAGAACTGAATGCTAAGTGTGATCGATCGAGCCTCGCGCCATTCTAGCTCCCCTTTCGAAAGCGGGAGACGAATGGAGCGTAATTAAACGACGCAGTACGACTCTCCCGCAGGCGTGTGCCAGTAAGTTTGGTGGAATTTAATTAAATTATCCAACACTAGACTGCAAGACACGAGATCCAAAAAACACACGCGCGCACTGCAACTGTTCGGCAACGTGACTCCCAAGCAAGAACGTCCCATTTTACTCCAGCCCAGCTAAAAAGGTCACTTACCAGCCACAATCCGTACCAGCGAACCACCGGGCGACCGGGCAGACAAGATCCGTTTCGCGAAAACCAGTTCTCACATCTTTGGCTTCGCGGCTCGCGACCATAATAACCACAAAAAGGAGGCGGGAGGGCGAATGGCTGGTGTGTGTATGCTTGTGCACCCACACTCACTACCACCAACGCGTGTGGCTCTCCTTCCTCGGAGCGTGTGTTGTCTCACGATAAAGTAATTCTATACAGCCGCCCTGGATCGGTTGACCACCACAGATGCTGTATTGCTACTGCCTTTCACCTCTCGGCGGAAGAATCTCGGAGGCCCTTTTGTCCGTTTTAGAAGGGACAAAAGACGAGAATTTTATATTCGATCGCGCGTACATTTGAGTCGGGAGGCCTGTTTCGCTACATTAGGAGGTAAAGTCTCGAAAACTCACGCTGCTGTTAATGCTTTTGTTTGGCATTTCAGACATAAACCACCTCGATTTGCAGCACAACGGCTGCGACGAGTTTGTCCAAGGGCGTCTGGTTTGGACGCGAGTGGTTTGATCTACATAACGAGTCTTTCTTGGGAGCACTCTGACGATCGCGCCGCCTAATGATGGAGGAAATCATAATTTATAGGAATAGCAGGCATACTGATTAAACCCATTGCGCGAAGAAGACGCGACATTTCACGATTTGCATCAGCGTCTGACCTTCGAATCTAGGGCACTTCCACGAGCTCTCCACTCTCCGAGTCTTTGATATATGAGTACTTTTGCGTTGTACATTCTGCTTCATACTCCTCCGGCATAGATCGTAAATCGGTGTCAATCAAAGAGAAGATGAGTCATAAGACTTTACGGGCGTAATATAGAGCTTCTCCCACTAGTCAAGTATGTCTACTCAAACTCTCACACTCAAACGAACAACTCACCTCAACCTTCGTCGAGTAGTCGTCGATCAGCTTCTCCTGGTTCTTCTTCAGCTCCTCGTTCTTCTCCAGCAGCGCCTTGCCGAGCTCGGCGGCCAGCAGCAGATCGGCCTCCTTCTGGTGCAGCTGCGCCCACACGTCCTTTTCGGTGACCTGACCACTGTCGGGTGGTCGGGTCTCCATCTCTAGGATGTAGTCCTCGAGGGTGGGCTTCAATTTGCTGTGCGCATCCATGCGGATATGAAATTGACGATGGGGTTGAGTTTTGCGATTAGAGGATGAATGACGGTGTGCGGGCGGAGCCGAGCACTCGGAACGGGGGGAACTCGGATTAGCGAACGTTCTGCGCACTCGCCAGTCCCTTCTTTACGGGGCAAAGGTTCACCAACTTGCTCAGCAAACGTACAAAGCGATAGAGTGTTTGGTTAGGGACAGAGAGAGAGAGACAGGGAGGGTGTGTGTTTGTGTTGGCGAAGAGCTTAGTAGTAGCGTAGAGTAGATTTAGGCGATGAGGAGTGTACAGGTTTAGCGTATGGACACGGACTGGTTAGCTGTGCACACTGTCTTCCTGCGATTATCCTTATCCGATGATCGATCGATTGGGTTAGCGTCGCTGGCGTCAACATCAAGCATCTTTTAATTACACTTTTCGCACCAAATTCTGCACGATCTCTCGCTCTCTCTACACACACACACGCACGCGCAAAGTCGTCTTTGGACACCCGCCGTTACGTTACATCTGGTGCCGCGTTGCTACCGGGCCTTGCACTGCACGCGGTTGCACACTCCGCATCATCGAATCCATTCGACATAACTGTTCACTCACATGAAACACGATGGCGGTGTCGAGCGGGTTGCTCCAATGCTTCACAACCACTACAACACCAAGGGACACACGACTCGCAGCCTGATCGAGACGGATTGGTAAAGAAACGAAGGGAAACACATTGTATTGAAACGCAAATCATATCAGAAAGCCAGGTAATCCTTTCTCCAAATGCACACACACACCAACACACCCCAAAGCTCTTATCACAGAAGAGGAATAATAAATTAATGATATAAAATAGCTGATTACGTCCGGGGGAAAACATGGAAAATCCACCTGCATTTTGATAAGCACCCAGCCAAGCAGGCAAGCAGGCCCCAAGAAACGGGCGGTGGTGATAAAAGTACGACGTTCCCTTCTTTTTTTGCGCAAAAAATATTTACACCTCGAAGCATCCTGCACGACACGACTAATGGCACGACGAGCAGTGGGAAATTAAAGCGTTTTGTTGCTCGCATGAATAATGGAACGCTCCCGTGTGTTCGTGGCGTATAAAGCAGCTAAACTCATGACTTATGAATCCATAGAATCGATCATCGTACAAATCGTTTCGCGTCGACCGAGAGGAGCAAAACGAGCTCCACCCAAGCAAAAACCTTTCACAGCCTTCTGCTTCCCGGTTTTGCGAGTCGAAAGTTCACGCCCCATCACGGTGAGGGTGTCGCGCCTCTTTTCCGGGGCATCCATCCCAATGAACTTAACCTTCGCGCGCGCACCCAAGAGAAAAGCACTCGACCCGGTGTAAAGCATCGAAAGCACCCGTAAAGCACACCGGGCTGCCTATTCAAAACCGCTGGCCCGCAGAAAAAGCAAAGCAAAGGTGAAAAGAAAAACACTTTCCGAAAAGGAGAAAAATCACACCGATTTACACAGAATGCGCGCGCGCGCGAGCTCGCGCGCCAAATTGGTTCGGTTCGTGCCAGATGCGGTGGATGAGCCACTCTTTTCTTGCGCTTCGCTCCGCCTGAATGTCTGGGCCATCCGCCGCCTTCGGCGCATTCGGTGGGTTGCCCCCGAGTGGCAAAAATTGAAAGCTGCATTTTTCCATTTTTTGTTTTTCGGTTTTCATTAATTCCACTTACGAAAAAAAAGAGTTCCTGCACGCCCCTGGCGGCGCCCATACGTCCATGAAATCGGAAGCTCATTTAGGCAGCGTTGGCCGAGCTCACGGTTGGGGCGGATGGGTGCCGGTCGATGTTGTGTGTTTCTTTTTATGACGGCGAAAACACGACGACCGATCCGTCCTCTTCGCGGAAATCGTCGCAAAAAGAGTAAAAGTGCTTCCTTCCGTGTGCATCCGTGTTTGGGTCGGGTGTTGTGTTTTGAAGACAAAAAAAAGCACACCCCTGCTTCAGAGGGATGCTGCGACACCGTGGACGATCGTGATCGTCGTTTGATCGTGAAACGTTACGGTGCAGACATTGTTGTGCGTATTGCGCCAGTGAGTCAGCACAAAGGAAGTCTCGTTTGTAAGCCGTTCATCTCCGCCGTCGCTTCCGACCCTGCCACCGGTGGCTAACGGTGCCCGATCGGACACGATCGAGCCGAAAGGCGCCCGAGCTCAGACGTCTCACCGAGGTTCACCATCCGAGTTTTTGTTCCCGCGCGTCTGAAACCGATCCAGCAAGAAGGTAATTCAATTGAACTGCTTACCTAACGGTTCGGCAAACCGAGCGATCCGTGGTGTTATGGTATTTATCAAATTAAGGGTCCAAAAGAAGTAGCAAAGAAACCACGACTTCAATGAGTCATCCGGGGGCCGAACGTGGAGGAGAACAAGCCTGGTTTGTCCCAAACCGATTTCTGCGCGAGAGTAGATCACCCACAATTTCTATGCTCCAATTTTCCGTTTAGTGTACGGACGGAGGCAAAATTACCGAAACGCACCGGTTGCTGA